>OX638136.1:3355624-3540056 GCA_951804985.1 Dryomyza anilis | reverse complement strand
TTAAATATTAAATATTAAATATTAAATATTAAATATTAAATATTAAATATTAAATATTAAATATTAAATATTAAATATTAAATATTAAATATTAAATATTAAATATTAATATTAAATATTAAATATTAAATATTAAATATTAAATATTAAATATTAAATATTAAATATTAAATATTAAATATTAAATATTAAATATTAAATATTAAATATTAAATATTAAATATTAAATATTAATATTAAATATTAAATATTAAATATTAAATATTAAATATTAAATATTAAATATTAAATATTAAATATTAAATATTAAATATTAAATATTAAATATTAAATATTAAATATTAAATATTAAATATTAAATATTAAATATTAAATATTAAATATTAAATATTAAATATTAAATATTAAATATTAAATATTAAATATTAAATATTAAATATTAAATATTAAATATTAAATATTAAATATTAAATATTAAATATTAAATATTAAATATTAAATATTAAATATTAAATATTAAATATTAAATATTAAATATTAAATATTAAATATTAAATATTAAATATTAAATATTAAATATTAAATATTAAATATTAAATATTAAATATTAAATATTAAATATTAAATATTAAATATTAAATATTAAATATTAAATATTAAATATTAAATATTAAATATTAAATATTAAATATTAAATATTAAATATTAAATATTAAATATTAAATATTAAATATTAAATATTAAATATTAAATATTAAATATTAAATATTAAATATTAAATATTAAATATTAAATATTAAATATTAAATATTAAATATTAAATATTAAATATTAAATATTAAATATTAAATATTAAATATTAAATATTAAATATTAAATATTAAATATTAAATATTAAATATTAAATATTAAATATTAAATATTAAATATTAAATATTAAATATTAAATATTAAATATTAAATATTAAATATTAAATATTAAATATTAAATATTAAATATTAAATATTAAATATTAAATATTAAATATTAAATATTAAATATTAAATATTAAATATTAAATATTAAATATTAAATATTAAATATTAAATATTAAATATTAAATATTAAATATTAAATATTAAATATTAAATATTAAATATTAAATATTAAATATTAAATATTAAATATTAAATATTAAATATTAAATATTAAATATTAAATATTAAATATTAAATATTAAATATTAAATATTAAATATTAAATATTAAATATTAAATATTAAATATTAAATATTAAATATTAAATATTAAATATTAAATATTAAATATTAAATATTAAATATTAAATATTAAATATTAAATATTAAATATTAAATATTAAATATTAAATATTAAATATTAAATATTAAATATTAAATATTAAATATTAAATATTAAATATTAAATATTAAATATTAAATATTAAATATTAAATATTAAATATTAAATATTAAATATTAAATATTAAATATTAAATATTAAATATTAAATATTAAATATTAAATATTAAATATTAAATATTAAATATTAAATATTAAATATTAAATATTAAATATTAAATATTAAATATTAAATATTAAATATTAAATATTAAATATTAAATATTAAATATTAAATATTAAATATTAAATATTAAATATTAAATATTAAATATTAAATATTAAATATTAAATATTAAATATTAAATATTAAATATTAAATATTAAATATTAAATATTAAATATTAAATATTAAATATTAAATATTAAATATTAAATATTAAATATTAAATATTAAATATTAAATATTAAATATTAAATATTAAATATTAAATATTAAATATTAAATATTAAATATTAAATATTAAATATTAAATATTAAATATTAAATATTAAATATTAAATATTAAATATTAAATATTAAATATTAAATATTAAATATTAAATATTAAATATTAAATATTAAATATTAAATATTAAATATTAAATATTAAATATTAAATATTAAATATTAAATATTAAATATTAAATATTAAATATTAAATATTAAATATTAAATATTAAATATTAAATATTAAATATTAAATATTAAATATTAAATATTAAATATTAAATATTAAATATTAAATATTAAATATTAAATATTAAATATTAAATATTAAATATTAAATATTAAATATTAAATATTAAATATTAAATATTAAATATTAAATATTAAATATTAAATATTAAATATTAAATATTAAATATTAAATATTAAATATTAAATATTAAATATTAAATATTAAATATTAAATATTAAATATTAAATATTAAATATTAAATATTAAATATTAAATATTAAATATTAAATATTAAATATTAAATATTAAATATTAAATATTAAATATTAAATATTAAATATTAAATATTAAATATTAAATATTAAATATTAAATATTAAATATTAAATATTAAATATTAAATATTAAATATTAAATATTAAATATTAAATATTAAATATTAAATATTAAATATTAAATATTAAATATTAAATATTAAATATTAAATATTAAATATTAAATATTAAATATTAAATATTAAATATTAAATATTAAATATTAAATATTAAATATTAAATATTAAATATTAAATATTAAATATTAAATATTAAATATTAAATATTAAATATTAAATATTAAATATTAAATATTAAATATTAAATATTAAATATTAAATATTAAATATTAAATATTAAATATTAAATATTAAATATTAAATATTAAATATTAAATATTAAATATTAAATATTAAATATTAAATATTAAATATTAAATATTAAATATTAAATATTAAATATTAAATATTAAATATTAAATATTAAATATTAAATATTAAATATTAAATATTAAATATTAAATATTAAATATTAAATATTAAATATTAAATATTAAATATTAAATATTAAATATTAAATATTAAATATTAAATATTAAATATTAAATATTAAATATTAAATATTAAATATTAAATATTAAATATTAAATATTAAATATTAAATATTAAATATTAAATATTAAATATTAAATATTAAATATTAAATATTAAATATTAAATATTAAATATTAAATATTAAATATTAAATATTAAATATTAAATATTAAATATTAAATATTAAATATTAAATATTAAATATTAAATATTAAATATTAAATATTAAATATTAAATATTAAATATTAAATATTAAATATTAAATATTAAATATTAAATATTAAATATTAAATATTAAATATTAAATATTAAATATTAAATATTAAATATTAAATATTAAATATTAAATATTAAATATTAAATATTAAATATTAAATATTAAATATTAAATATTAAATATTAAATATTAAATATTAAATATTAAATATTAAATATTAAATATTAAATATTAAATATTAAATATTAAATATTAAATATTAAATATTAAATATTAAATATTAAATATTAAATATTAAATATTAAATATTAAATATTAAATATTAAATATTAAATATTAAATATTAAATATTAAATATTAAATATTAAATATTAAATATTAAATATTAAATATTAAATATTAAATATTAAATATTAAATATTAAATATTAAATATTAAATATTAAATATTAAATATTAAATATTAAATATTAAATATTAAATATTAAATATTAAATATTAAATATTAAATATTAAATATTAAATATTAAATATTAAATATTAAATATTAAATATTAAATATTAAATATTAAATATTAAATATTAAATATTAAATATTAAATATTAAATATTAAATATTAAATATTAAATATTAAATATTAAATATTAAATATTAAATATTAAATATTAAATATTAAATATTAAATATTAAATATTAAATATTAAATATTAAATATTAAATATTAAATATTAAATATTAAATATTAAATATTAAATATTAAATATTAAATATTAAATATTAAATATTAAATATTAAATATTAAATATTAAATATTAAATATTAAATATTAAATATTAAATATTAAATATTAAATATTAAATATTAAATATTAAATATTAAATATTAAATATTAAATATTAAATATTAAATATTAAATATTAAATATTAAATATTAAATATTAAATATTAAATATTAAATATTAAATATTAAATATTAAATATTAAATATTAAATATTAAATATTAAATATTAAATATTAAATATTAAATATTAAATATTAAATATTAAATATTAAATATTAAATATTAAATATTAAATATTAAATATTAAATATTAAATATTAAATATTAAATATTAAATATTAAATATTAAATATTAAATATTAAATATTAAATATTAAATATTAAATATTAAATATTAAATATTAAATATTAAATATTAAATATTAAATATTAAATATTAAATATTAAATATTAAATATTAAATATTAAATATTAAATATTAAATATTAAATATTAAATATTAAATATTAAATATTAAATATTAAATATTAAATATTAAATATTAAATATTAAATATTAAATATTAAATATTAAATATTAAATATTAAATATTAAATATTAAATATTAAATATTAAATATTAAATATTAAATATTAAATATTAAATATTAAATATTAAATATTAAATATTAAATATTAAATATTAAATATTAAATATTAAATATTAAATATTAAATATTAAATATTAAATATTAAATATTAAATATTAAATATTAAATATTAAATATTAAATATTAAATATTAAATATTAAATATTAAATATTAAATATTAAATATTAAATATTAAATATTAAATATTAAATATTAAATATTAAATATTAAATATTAAATATTAAATATTAAATATTAAATATTAAATATTAAATATTAAATATTAAATATTAAATATTAAATATTAAATATTAAATATTAAATATTAAATATTAAATATTAAATATTAAATATTAAATATTAAATATTAAATATTAAATATTAAATATTAAATATTAAATATTAAATATTAAATATTAAATATTAAATATTAAATATTAAATATTAAATATTAAATATTAAATATTAAATATTAAATATTAAATATTAAATATTAAATATTAAATATTAAATATTAAATATTAAATATTAAATATTAAATATTAAATATTAAATATTAAATATTAAATATTAAATATTAAATATTAAATATTAAATATTAAATATTAAATATTAAATATTAAATATTAAATATTAAATATTAAATATTAAATATTAAATATTAAATATTAAATATTAAATATTAAATATTAAATATTAAATATTAAATATTAAATATTAAATATTAAATATTAAATATTAAATATTAAATATTAAATATTAAATATTAAATATTAAATATTAAATATTAAATATTAAATATTAAATATTAAATATTAAATATTAAATATTAAATATTAAATATTAAATATTAAATATTAAATATTAAATATTAAATATTAAATATTAAATATTAAATATTAAATATTAAATATTAAATATTAAATATTAAATATTAAATATTAAATATTAAATATTAAATATTAAATATTAAATATTAAATATTAAATATTAAATATTAAATATTAAATATTAAATATTAAATATTAAATATTAAATATTAAATATTAAATATTAAATATTAAATATTAAATATTAAATATTAAATATTAAATATTAAATATTAAATATTAAATATTAAATATTAAATATTAAATATTAAATATTAAATATTAAATATTAAATATTAAATATTAAATATTAAATATTAAATATTAAATATTAAATATTAAATATTAAATATTAAATATTAAATATTAAATATTAAATATTAAATATTAAATATTAAATATTAAATATTAAATATTAAATATTAAATATTAAATATTAAATATTAAATATTAAATATTAAATATTAAATATTAAATATTAAATATTAAATATTAAATATTAAATATTAAATATTAAATATTAAATATTAAATATTAAATATTAAATATTAAATATTAAATATTAAATATTAAATATTAAATATTAAATATTAAATATTAAATATTAAATATTAAATATTAAATATTAAATATTAAATATTAAATATTAAATATTAAATATTAAATATTAAATATTAAATATTAAATATTAAATATTAAATATTAAATATTAAATATTAAATATTAAATATTAAATATTAAATATTAAATATTAAATATTAAATATTAAATATTAAATATTAAATATTAAATATTAAATATTAAATATTAAATATTAAATATTAAATATTAAATATTAAATATTAAATATTAAATATTAAATATTAAATATTAAATATTAAATATTAAATATTAAATATTAAATATTAAATATTAAATATTAAATATTAAATATTAAATATTAAATATTAAATATTAAATATTAAATATTAAATATTAAATATTAAATATTAAATATTAAATATTAAATATTAAATATTAAATATTAAATATTAAATATTAAATATTAAATATTAAATATTAAATATTAAATATTAAATATTAAATATTAAATATTAAATATTAAATATTAAATATTAAATATTAAATATTAAATATTAAATATTAAATATTAAATATTAAATATTAAATATTAAATATTAAATATTAAATATTAAATATTAAATATTAAATATTAAATATTAAATATTAAATATTAAATATTAAATATTAAATATTAAATATTAAATATTAAATATTAAATATTAAATATTAAATATTAAATATTAAATATTAAATATTAAATATTAAATATTAAATATTAAATATTAAATATTAAATATTAAATATTAAATATTAAATATTAAATATTAAATATTAAATATTAAATATTAAATATTAAATATTAAATATTAAATATTAAATATTAAATATTAAATATTAAATATTAAATATTAAATATTAAATATTAAATATTAAATATTAAATATTAAATATTAAATATTAAATATTAAATATTAAATATTAAATATTAAATATTAAATATTAAATATTAAATATTAAATATTAAATATTAAATATTAAATATTAAATATTAAATATTAAATATTAAATATTAAATATTAAATATTAAATATTAAATATTAAATATTAAATATTAAATATTAAATATTAAATATTAAATATTAAATATTAAATATTAAATATTAAATATTAAATATTAAATATTAAATATTAAATATTAAATATTAAATATTAAATATTAAATATTAAATATTAAATATTAAATATTAAATATTAAATATTAAATATTAAATATTAAATATTAAATATTAAATATTAAATATTAAATATTAAATATTAAATATTAAATATTAAATATTAAATATTAAATATTAAATATTAAATATTAAATATTAAATATTAAATATTAAATATTAAATATTAAATATTAAATATTAAATATTAAATATTAAATATTAAATATTAAATATTAAATATTAAATATTAAATATTAAATATTAAATATTAAATATTAAATATTAAATATTAAATATTAAATATTAAATATTAAATATTAAATATTAAATATTAAATATTAAATATTAAATATTAAATATTAAATATTAAATATTAAATATTAAATATTAAATATTAAATATTAAATATTAAATATTAAATATTAAATATTAAATATTAAATATTAAATATTAAATATTAAATATTAAATATTAAATATTAAATATTAAATATTAAATATTAAATATTAAATATTAAATATTAAATATTAAATATTAAATATTAAATATTAAATATTAAATATTAAATATTAAATATTAAATATTAAATATTAAATATTAAATATTAAATATTAAATATTAAAATTAAAATATAAAATATAAAAAATAATATATAAAATATAAAATATAAAACATAAAACATAAAACATAAAATATAAAATATATACTGTTATTATTTAATGTTAATGTTTTGTTTAAAATTATTAAATTTGTTTATGTAATTAGTTACGCACATATTTATTTATTGTGTCATGTTTAAAAAAATATGTTAAAAATTATATACATTTTTAAAATATATAGAAATAATTATAAAAAACTGAATCATTATTTTAATAAACTTTTAGGGAGTAGGCTTTTGTTGCAAAAATTCTGTATATTTTACAAAAAATATATTTATGAAGTAGGCTGGGTTTTAAATCATGATTGTTATTTTTAACAAGTCGATTGTTAATCTAGGCTTCATTTCTTTTAACAATTCAACAATCGAAATAACAATTAATTCTTAATTTGCTTCAAAATTCAATTTCGAAAAATTAACAATTGTAATTGTTAATACCAACAATAAATTAACAATAGATAATTGTCAATGCCATTTTGACCAATATGATTGTTAATTTATTGTTAGAATTAACAATTTATTTCTGAGAGTGTAGGGCTGTTGATCGAGTATGGCATACAGCCCTCGTTTCAAAACTAATTGCATTTGGTGTCGTTGAATCTATTACTCGATGGATATCGAGTTTTCTCCAGGGTTGTTGTATACGAGTTGCGATGGTTGGTGTTTTTTCAGAACAACATTCCAGCAATTCTGGAGTTCCGCAGGGTTTCGTCATATCTTCGTCACTATTTCTGGTATTTATCAATGACCTTCTGTCATTGTCCCAGAACCCAATTCATTCCTTTGCAGATGACAGTAACATTTGTGATTCATATTCGTTCAACAAGCGCCCAAACTATTTGGAGATTGAGAGTAAAAGACGCATTATGAATTACACACTCAACAATGACCTTAAATCAATCTCCGAGTGGGTTGTTGCAAATAGAGTTGTCTGTTATCTCACAAAAGAATGGATTCACCCCACCCCACAATATGGGTGCTGTGCATATTGCGCAGTCAGCTGCTCTTGACGTTCTGGGCATATCAACTCAATGTGATCTCCGTTGGAATGATGACATATTTAATGTGTCGAAAGAAGCGGCCAAGTGCCTCGGTTTTTTAAAACGAAATAAAACATACTTCACTCCTGCTGACCAACGCACTGTCTACACTACCTATATGCGGCTTAGAATCCAATTCGCACATTTGGGCAGGAGCTTCAAAATCCTCCTAGGAGTTCCTGGACCGAATTCAACAACGTGCGATATATTTGATAGGGGATGAAAATATCTGATCGTCTATTGGTTCTCTTGAGCACCGAAGGATCGTTGGGTGTGTAATCCTGTTTTATAGGTATTACAACGCTAAGTGTGCGAGTGAAATACATGGCCTGATTCCACCAGGTCGTGTGTTTTCTCGTTCTACACGGGCATCAAACCAAGCCACCCCTTCGTAGACCACTCGACTCTCAACACAACCACGCATTATAGAGATAATTCGTTCTTCAGTCGCACGACACGTTTGTGGAACAATCTCCCAGCGTCCGTTTTTCCCGACATTTTTGATATTAGCAAGTTCAAAACAAATATTCACCGACACTACTCCATCTTTTCCCCCTCCATTTAACCTATAATCCCTTCTTACGATCAACACTGTGCATTACATAAATAGGGGCATCGCCTGAGCGTTGGTTAATTTGTAAAAAAA
This sequence comes from Dryomyza anilis, assembly GCA_951804985.1. NCBI lineage: Eukaryota > Metazoa > Arthropoda > Insecta > Diptera > Dryomyzidae > Dryomyza > Dryomyza anilis. The sequence continues at coordinate 3,530,471 of OX638136.1, read as the reverse complement.
AAATTGGGACTGACCACGTCAATGCAGAACTCTAAGATCAACGATTGTTTGGGTGTAGGGTTGAAAATAATAAAAACAGGAATAGTAGTAAAAATTAAGACCAAAGATGTCTCATTTTCGTTTCAAATCTACTTCACGATTGCTTAATATCAAGAAAAATCTAAGAAATTCTACAAATAATGACCTAAAATTTGAAATGAGCTCACGACTAAAAAAACATTATAAAAATGTCTCCTATAGATTGCTTTCTTTGCCAACATACTCGCCGGTCAGTGGGTCGCACAATCTGCGTCTTACAGGCGACCGCAGCCGGAGACAGCGCTGATGCCGCTCTTGTCACCGCCGAGAACATTGAAGACGACAATGACATTTTCTCCTACACACAAGTACCTAAGCCACACTTTCCGATGACAAACTGGATGCTGAGCTGGTCGTCGCCTGCATGGACTGTCGTGTACTGTTCGAGGAGTTTTACATCGAGCCACTAAGCGATGCTATACAAAAGGATCGCGACTATTTGTCCACATCATGAAAAATATGATGTAAAAGTCCTTGCAGCTCTTGGTAATTCCGACCACTGTACTGTTTCCGCTGAGTTTTCGTATTCTAGTTTACGCGCCTCTTCGATTAAAGCCCCGAAGAGGAATGTATGGCTTTACGAAAAAGCAAATTGGGTTGCGTTAAATGATTTTTTTCGCAACTTTAATTGGAAATTGTGTTTCGCTGACAGAGACATAAATGCTGCGGCTTTAATGGTACAAAATATTATTTTATTAGGTATGCGGTCCTTCATACCTTCTAAAAAAATTAGCATTAAACCTAAGGACCACTCTTGGTTTAATGAGACTTGCAGGATTGCAGTCAGGTCGAAAGAGGAAGCCTTTCAGACTTGGCGTTCTAACAAGAATGCTGATACTGAAAGACTTCGTATACAGGCTAGGAATCGCTGTAATGCCGTGATCTCGCGCGAAAAGTTTCTTCACGAACAAAACGCGCGCAAAAAGGTCCTACTCTATCACAGGGGTAGTAAAAATTTCTGGTCATTTGTAAAAAGGGTGAAGAATCAGACGACATCGTCTACTCCAACTCTTAGTATGAATGGCCAGACCTTCACTGACCCGGTTGATAAAGCTAATCTCTTGGCAGAATTATTTGCAAATAATTCAACGCTCCCAGATAGTAATCAACCACTGCCTGTCGTCGATTTTGTTTCTTCTGCAATGCCGGAGATACATTTTCGAACTCGGGCAGTTAAAAAGGTTTTAGAAAACCTCAACATTAACAAAGCCTCTGGGCCAGATGGCATATCTGCCCATGTGTTGAAGAAGTGCGCGTCAACGCTGGCTTGTCCGTTGCGTAACCTTTTCAACATCTCCTACACGACAGGAGTTTTTCCATCTTGTTGGAAGGTTGCCAATGTCCAGCCAGTTCCGAAAAAGGGCGAGACCACGAACCCTGCCAATTACCGACCCATTGCAATATGCTCTGCACTCTCCAAGGTAATGGAGAGCGTAATTAACTTCCACTTTGTGAACTATCTTGAGCACAACGAATTGCTCAGTGACCGACAATACGGTTTCCGTAGGACCAGATCCACAGGTGACTTGATGGCGGTCCTCTCCGAAAAGTGGAATAATTGTGTTCACCTTTTCGGGGAGAGCAAGGCTGTTGCTCTTGATATCTCCAAGGCTTTTGATCGAGTGTGGCATAAAGCCCTCGTTTCAAAACTAATTGCATATGGTGTTGGTGAATCTTTTACTCGATGGATATCGAGTTTTCTCCAGGGTCGTTCAATACGAGTTGCGATGGATGGTGTTCTTTCGAAACAACATTTCATCAATTCTGGAGTTCCTCAGGGTTCCGTCCTATCCCCGTCCCTATTTCTGGTATTTATCAATGACCTTCTGTCATTGACCCAGAACAATCTCCGAGTGGGGTTGATTTTAATGTACGCAAGACCGAATGTTGTCTGTTATCTCACAAAAGAATGGATTCAACCCTACCTCTCCTTAATATGGTGCTGTGGATATTGCAAAGTCAGCTGCTCTTGACGTTCTGGGCATATCAATTCAATGTGATGGAATGATCACATATTTGACGTGTCGAAAGAGGCGGCCAAGTGCCTCGGTTTTTTAAAACGGTGTAAGACATACTTCACTCCTGCTGACTTGCGCACTGTCTACACCACCTATATTCGGCCTAAGATGGAATACAATTCGCACATATGGGCAGGGGCTTCAAAATCTTCTTTGGAGTTCCTGGATCGAATCCAACAGCGTGCAATATATTTAATAGGGAATGAAAATATTTCATCCTCTATTAGTTCTCTTGAGCACCGAAGGACCGTAGGGTGTGTAAGCCTGTTCTATAGGTATTACAATGGTAAGTGTTCGAGGGAAATACATGGCCTGATTCCACCAGGTCGTGTGTCCTCTCGTTCTACTCGGGCATCGAACCAAGCCCACCCCTTCGTAGTTCACTCGGCTCTCAATAGAACCACGTATTACCGAGAGAATTCGTTCTTCAGTCGCACGATACGTTTGTGGAACAATCTCCCTGCGTCTGTTTTTCCCGACATTTTTGATATTGGCAAGTTAAAACAAACATTCACCGACACTACTCCATCTTTCCACCCTCCATTTAACCTATCATCCCATCTTACGATCAACACTGTGCATTGCATGAATAGGGGGCATCCCCTGAGCGTTGGTTAATTTGTAAAAAAAAAAAAAAAAATGACAATCAAATTCTTGTTTAAACAGGGTATATACGTAATCTAAATTACGATTTTCATTGATCTAACTCTTCTAATTTTTCTATAATCGTGATTTCAACAGACAGACGGATATCACTAAACCTCCTTATCAAAAAATAAAAATATTTATATATAGATATATATATATATATATCTATATATATATATATATATATATATATATATATATATATATATATATATATATATATATATATAAATTTACTTTTCTATAACAGGTATGCTTACATCTGGGTGTTAAAAACGGCCAAACTAAATATACCCATTCACTCTTAGTGCAAGGTCAAATAAATATTTCAAACTGAAGATTACGTTCTCATTTTACGAAATGAACTCTAGTCGTACGTTAAAATATAGCAATTCAATAAATAAAAATTTATAGATAGGCAACTTATGCCTTTAAATGTTTTCTTTATCTGAAAGGTTTGAAAGGCCGTCTTTTAGGTATTCAAATGATCAACTAAAAGAATGCCCTAAATTTATACAGAAAGATGATTTATAGTAATTATTCAAAAATCGTTTCTTTAGTAACATAGATGCAACCAATAAACAATTTATTTATGTCAAAATTTAAATAACAATTGTATTTAAAAGCTACCAAGACTTTTCACGGAGCTATGAAGAAAAGAAGCCAATAACAGTCAAGTGTTGTGTCCAAACTATATAGAAAACGTTTTATACAACAAACAATATTTTTTATTTTATATTTTTTGTTTTTGTTTTTCTCTCTTTTTTATTTGTTTGTTTCAATTAAAAACATTTTATTTAAGTTTAACTTAAAATATAGAAAGAGAAGGTTTATTATAAACCAATTGGGAAGGTTAGATCACATGGGAAATTTGAAAATAATAGGTGTTATTATGATAGTTAGGATTATCAAAATTATAGTCGGTCTAAGCCGACTATAAACACCCTACACATATGTTTGGTTACAATTCAAAGTGGTATATAGGTCACCAGGGTATACGAATAGTTTCAAATATACTTCACGATTGCTTAATATCAAGAAAAATCTACGAAATTCTACACATAATGACCTAAAATTTAAAATAATAAAAAAAATGAGCTAACGACTAAAAAGCATTTTATATTATAAAAATGTCTTCTATAGATTGCTTTCTTTGCCAACATACTCGCCGGTCAGTGGGAGTTGCACAAGCCGCGTCTCACAGGCGACCGCAGCCGGTGACAGCGCTGATGCCGCTCTTGTCGCCGCCGAGGATAACGATGACATTTTCTCCTATACACAAGTACCTAAGCCACACTCCGAAATTTGCCGACGACAAACTGGCCGCTGAGCTGGTCGTCGCCTGCATGGACTGTCGCGTGCCGTTCAAGGAGTTTTACAACGAGCCACTAATCGATGACAAACAAATGGATCGCGACTATTTGTCCTATAAGAATCTCTCCTTGGATCTGAGCAAGAGTAGGTTTCAAATGCTATTTTTTATAAATAGCATTTGGAGGTGATCGCCCTGTACTACGACAATCGCATTCGCATGTACAGCGAGAGCTACTCATCGATCTACACATTGCTGCATCACTTTGGCGTCGGTGCCGATGAGGCACGCGTTCGGATCTAAAGCCCAAAGTACGACGTGACAATATTATCGACGATGCTTTGATAGGCGTAAGTTACCGGTATTTAAATTGTTCGATTTTATATTTGATTTAAAACGCATTTGGAGGTGATCGCCCTGTACTACGACAATCGCATTCGCATGTACAGCGAGAGCTACTTATCGATCTACACATTGCTGCATCACTTTGGCGTCGGTGCCGATGAGGCACGCGTTCGGATCTAAAGCCCAAAGTACGACGTGACAATATTATCGACGATGCTTTGATAGGCGTAAGTTACCGGTATTTAAATTGTTCGATTTTATATTTGATTTAAAACGAATTAGTTCTAATTTCACTTATTAAAAACGGATTTTTGCATTTGAAAATAAGGTATTTGAAAACAAGTTGTCGATTTATAGTTCACAATAAACCGATCATGTTTAGACAGCGTAGATATATTAATAATCTAAATTAAGATTTTCATTGATTTAACTCGACTAGTTTTTCTGTAATCGTGATTTCAACAGACGGACGGATGTCAATAAACCGACTCAGAAGACCTACTGATAAAATATATATATACTTTTCTATAAAATAAATGCTTACATCTGGGTGTTAAAAACGGCCTACAAAACTAACACTTAGTGTAGGGTATAAAAAAATATATTTCAAACTGAAGATTACGTTCTCATTTTAGACAATGAACTCTAGTCGTACGTTTAAATAAAGCAATTAAAAAAATAAAAATTTATATGTGTGATTTCGTCTAAGGACAATACTCATTAAAAGGTTAAAATTGTCAAACTACCCAATGTAGCTATTATTTGTAATTTATCATCTGCATGCTGTAGCGCGATTCCTTAACTACTTAACGAGAAAATTCGTTATTGTTAACTAACGATAACGACAAAAATTGATAAATGCTATTCCCTACAGAATTAGTAACAACTTTTGTCGATAATTCCTGTTGTTAACTATCGACAAAAATCGAAAATGTAGCGACGAAAATGTTTGTGTCGCTATACTTTGCGACAATCCATAACTTATATTTGAACTGTCATTCGAAAATTTAATTTGTTAAAAATAATTAGAAAAATAAATAATATCATGTCTATGGGATACATAGCCATGGAATTATCCGATTCGTCGGGTTATAATGTCGGTACTGTAAATAGACGTCGGCTCAGAACGATGGAAGATCCTTTCGATCTTACTGAAAGTGAATTCCGGAAGTTGTACCGTATCACTCCGGATTTGGTATACGAAGTCATGGATGGCATAGAAATCCACATGCCGAGGTCCAGAATAACAGGTATATTTGCAGAAAAGCAGGTAAGCTAAACCATCTCATATTTACGCCATAAAGACCTTATTAAAATATCTATAGGTATTATCCGCACTTCGGTTTTACGCAACCGGTTGTTTTCAACGTCCGATTGGAGAACAATGGGGTATTTCCATGAGCCAAACATCGATAAGTCGTTCATTGCATGTAGTGAAAGATGCAATAAATGATTGGCATCTCAGGCAGTGTGTTACATTCCCTATGACACCTGCAGCTCGATATCAAGCTCGAGAAATGTTCCAAAATGCGCCACAACCTTTCGAAGGAGCAATTGGTGCAATCGACTGCAGTCACGTGGCGATTGTTGGACCAAAGCAACATGTAGAAGACTATTTGAATCATCGTGGATACCATTCATTAAATGTTCAAATAGTAAGTAATATTTTAATATCAAATTTAATCCACAACAAAAAACAGATTCAATTATGGTTACATATAAAGTCAAATATAATGTAATAATGTTTTAATAGTATTTACCGATTAAAATAATAATTAATCATATTGACTAATGTTAATTTTATTTAGATTTAGACTTATTGATATCAATATCTTAAAATTATTCAAAATAATATATATGCATATACATTTTATCTTCAAAAAGATTTGTGAACCATCTTTAAAAATCTTAAATGTAAACGCACGGTATCCTGGAGCACGTCATGATGCCTATATATGGAGTTCGTGCGCTGCTAAGCAAACTATGGAACGTGCCTATAATCGTGGAGAACGGAGGACGTCCTTAATTGGTAATTGTATTTATTAAATTATAATCAATATTGTAATCGCAATAAATTTACACAGGTCATTCAGGGTATCCACTAGAACCGTGGCTGATGATACCTTTACCCCATGAGACTTCTGGAGCGCGGCTTTATACAGTGCAAGGAACTGTGTCGTGAGATTATTCGGTGTTCTCAAGTCAACGTGGAGGTGTCGTTCTCGTCACAGGACACTCCAATACGAACCTGGATTCGCTGGGCGAATTGTAAATGCTTGCGCTGTTATACACAATATGCGTCTTGCTAGCGCAATGACAATTGATTCAATTGAAAAAGTGATCCCAATTGAAAATTCAAATGATATTTCTAATGCTGAAACGTTACGCCCAAATTCTGTCGCGCGCAGAATTCAAGACCAGCTTATAGCAGAATGATTTGGTCAGTCTATATAATTTAAATAACACGATTTAGAAATGTCCGTCTTTCAGTCTGTTAAAAATCACCAATATACAAAGATAAATAGAGGTAGATTAATGAAACTCATAACTTTGATTACTTGTATACCTACACAAGTTGTATGCAACTATTTCGTAACATAAAATAAAATTGCTTGCTACAGTTTTCAGTAAATACCACCAAAATTTGAATATCACAAAAAGTGTGAAATATTAGACCCACATAATTTGCAAGTAAAATGGTGTTTAGGTCTCTAATACTTTTTTGTAATTTTTTATTCTAATACTTTTTCTTACTAACTACTAAAATGTTCCAATTTTAAAAGTTTGCTTGACCTCCAATAAAAAAGACTTTATTTGATTATATCTATTCAATTATTAATACTTATAACTCAGCACAATAATTATACACATAATTATGTTGTTAGAAAACAAAAAATGTCTATTTTTACCTTTAAAAATTTTCAGTAGGCAGATAAGATATACCTTTATCCAATATAGTCATATATTTCAGTTAATGTAATAATAATATTGTTACGAAAAGAGGTAATTTGCCCCACTGTGCAGGCAATCAACAATAATAAATGAGACGCAAGACAATTCAGCGCACTAAGCAATGTGTTAGAAAGAGAAGGAAGATCATTCAGCGTACTGAGCAATGTGCGAGAAAGAGAGGGAAGATCTACACATTAAAACACATGAGTGCGAATGAGATGCCAATAGCATGCGTCATTCACGAAACGAGTAGAAGGTTCTCGAAACAAGTCGAAGCTTGTCGAAACGTGTCGAACTGATGCATGCAGTATATAAGGCCGCGCATCTGAGGCACTGTACTTTAGTAGTGATTGTAAAGTGGTCGAGTGCAGCTCGTGTGATAAATGTCAAGTTATATTGTAGACTGAATTATCGTAACAATATGTACATTCGATTTGGAAAAAAATACAAAATACACAGATTCACTAAAAATATATTTGTATGTTGGATAAAGGTATATTTTATTCAAAAGCTCTAGCAAAATATAGAGAGCTTCGACCAAAACCGCACCTCGCCAAAAAATAAAAACTGACTTTTTTTAGAAAATCCTCTTTTCAGAATATGCGACATTATAATTCCTTGAATAAATAATAATACACAGGATTTGGAGCAGATAACAAATTTGGTGAAACCAAATGTTTAATAAAATACGATAAACTAACAATGAATTAAAATACAAAAGATTAAAAAACAATGAATTGCTCTTGCTTTAAACAAAAAATATTAACTCATCAATTAAATAATATATTTATAATATATACCATCATTGCGTCGGTTTGCCCTTGAGCTATTTTCAAGAAACTCTCCCTGGTTTCATCCATGTCCCTCGGTCGCTTGTCTAGAATGTAGATAAATTTATTATTTATACTATTAAAGTTTAAAAACATTTAATAAGTACGTCTGGTAGAAGCGTTAGAATTTCTAAAATTGTCTGCCCTCTTCTTTTGCCTGAACTCACTGCATCCCCTCTGCCTAACAAATATACGTTAATATAGAATATTAAACTATGTCATTACTTGGAAACAATATTACCTTGAGTGTCAGTTGATGTTTCTGCACTCTCCGTATTTTGTACATCTGTATTCTTCAGACAAACAGATACAACTTGTGGTTGTTGGAGGAGCACAGATTCATCTTAGGATTCCAGCAATGTTTGTAAGACCTTTTAGAAATGCACATGTAAAGAATATTTTAAGTATGATTAGTAATTGACATGTGCTTTTTAAATCGGACTTCTTCTTCGGGAAAGCTGTCAGGGCATTCTGCGCTTCCCACGACGTAATTTCTGCCAAGGACGCCAATTACCCTTAAGTCCAATTCACTTAAGGGGGGCGTGGTTAATGGTAAATTGCCTGTCCTCGCCATTTGACTTCTATGATCCCTTGCCTTTATAGAAATTCGACTTTTCATGTCTCGCCACACCTGAACGTCCACCGGCCTTTGAAACGCCCTAATAATAAAAACAGACCGAGGTTATTTTTATTAACATTCATTAATTTTTTTTTTTTTTTTGCTCGTAAAAAACGATGATGAATAAATGATGAGTAAGTAATGATGGCTCGTATTTTTCGAGTCTTTATATAGTAAAAAAGATAATAAACATAAATTATTATTTTTCTCATCAAAAGTTTATTTAAAAAATACAAGACATTCCTTTATTTATTTCCATATTTTTAATAAAATTTAATGCATTGTTTTGGTGAACATTTTATCCCATTTTCTATAAATAAGAAGTATATAGAAATAAATACATTTACTAAATTTTTGTTGTATCGTTAAAAAAAGTAAGGAAAAAGCTCGTTAAGGAGTTCAAAATGATTATCATTTACCAAAAAAAATTATCCTAAAAAAATATTAACAACTAGCTCGTATACGAATAAAATAGGTCGATTATAACAAGTATATAATCGTATTTTATGATAAAAAATGTATAATATATGAGTGTTTTTAGTTCTTTCATGATAACGATGGACAATTAAAAACGAAAATGTACGCGTTTCGGATCGTTTTCGATTCTAGTATACCATTATTTAAATAATCATTTACGAATATTTGCTATTATTTACGATATGGTTTATGATATTTTATCCGGCTGGGACATTGTTACTAATAAAACAATAAGTGACCTCAACGTCACGTGGTGTCCTTAATATTCAAAAATCTTTATTATCATTTGTAGCATTTAAACTGTACATAAATTTAAACTAACATAATTTCAAAATCCTTCACACGGCCACGAAAATTAATACCCACTTCTGTATTTCGGAAAGAACGATGAAACAAAAAAACGTCAGAAAAATAATCCAATGGGTTCCAAAAACGATTATATGTAGCATCGATTTAAATTACTAGGGCTACGATTTTGATGCAAATACAAGATTTCTCTTAATATCTTTAGAACGAATTAGACAAAATAACTTCACAAATTAAGTAATTTCCTTGAAATTGACATTTTATTTATTGTAATAAATACATTTTTTTGCATGTATTCAGTGTAATGCTTGTTTTTTTTTGGCATATTTTTCATTCTTAAATTTGTATATACTAATTTAGACAAATTGAACATTTAAGCGTCTTATATGGTAAATTCAGTGAGCTGAAGTTATTTCATCAAAAGTTAATAATCAAAATTTATTTAACACACGTAATGTACCGAGTTGTCGGAATAATTTTAAAGATATTTGCCCGAAACTATAGTCAATATTAAACTGTAGCTTAAATTTAATTACGGCTTTTTTGACAGTTGTCTAAGAAAATAAATGTCAAAAAGCAATACATTAAAATAAACTCCAGTTTAAAAATGTCTATAGTTACGCGCTATTCAGTATAACAAACGAAATAAAAGAAATAATGCTTTTCACCTTCGGTTCGTAGTCCAACGTACTAACCAATCGAATCACTAACGCTAGGCACTATGCAAGAACAACAGATTGCAGATGTAATAAAAAAAATGTATAATTCAGATTTTTTCCCAACGCACAAAAGAAACTTAGTTTTTTATAAGTATGAACCATGGGTTTTTTAGTCGAACTATAACAAACTAAGATTGATAGAATTCCCAAAAAAAGCAAGTTAATTTAATTAAAAAATTTAAAAATGCATGCAGTTGATGGTATTATTGCACAACAAATTAAAAATGCATGTTTTTAATACATTACATACCACTTGCCACTGTTCGGCCGTTTTATTTGCACCTTGAATTCCATTTAAATTTTCCGCCAGTTCCGCCCATTTTTGCTTCGCCTCATTTTTTCCATGCATGACATGGAACTTGCCTTCCACAAGCCCAGGATTTTCAGCGAATAGATCCATCATTCCGTTTAACTGTTGCAGTGTAGCTCGGGCAGCTCTAAAAATTTCGTGCTAAAAATTTGTAGAAATTATAAATATGTAATTATGTCAAATTTTGTATTCTTGCACATCGTCCAACATACGTAACTCTGTTTAAGAATTACAAAATTTAATATATGAATACTTTCGTGATAATATTTGCCATTTTTGATTCAAATTAATTTTCAAATTCAAACACTAAATTAAAATTAATTTGAATAATTTGACACATAACGTCGGTGTTACCATATTTTTCAAAATTATTAACGACATTTGTTGTTAATATTTTATCGAATTTTTTATCTATAAAAATCGTTAACTCAATGTTAGGGAATCAGTTTAATTTTAACAATAAATTTCACAAGCCAAAAGTATCGTAAAGTAACAATACCGAATTTTCTCGCTAAGAAGTTAGGGAATCGCGCTACTGGTGTTATGATCTTTGCTTGGCATGCTTGTAAAAAGGCTGAAGCTCGATCGGAAAATGGTAGGTTCTTTGACCATAACAGAATCACAAACTACAAAAATAGAAAAAAAACTTCATGCCAAGGCTAGAAAAAAATGAATTGACAACTGAAATTTACTTACTGACAATATGCTACCATAACTAAAATGACATTGCAATATATGTTTTATTGCGTCGAACACATAATTTTAACCACCCTACACTGTGTAACAAACCTAGGCAACCATCGTGTTCAAAATGTTTATGATTGCCCCTAATTTTAGCCATCACTTTAATTCAAATATCCATCTGCATTTTCAATATACTTACCAACATTCCCAACTATACAATATTACGCAAGCATGTTTTTAGTTGGCTCAATCGCAGTATACATTATTTATTAAAAGAATAAATCCTGGCACATATTATGAATTGACTTAATTATAAAGAAAAATAACATGTAGTGTTGAACAATAATTCAATCTAAATTACCATTATTCTTCATATACCTAAAATGTATTTAAGTATAAAAGTATTTCAATATTTCTAATTAACAATTATTTAAATTAATGATGTGTAAGTTAATTATTAGCTTAGTATTAATTTAATGAAAGTATTCCATTTAAAATTTGTATTTGCTAGATTTAAATTTATGTAAGTGTCTGAAATTTATACTTGCATAACCTTATTTTTTACATATATTATTATTTTTTTTAAAGAACTTACATTATTTGATCCTTGCATGAATATCGATTATCTGCAAAATACTCTTAATGATATAAAAAAAATCATTGTATGTGTACATTGTTGTGTTTATTTTTTATAAAACTCTTTTGATACGATGAATTAAGCTTAATGCACCGCCAAACTCTTACATCTTGAATACCTTCTCTTTTTTTTAATATTCTCTCTTGTTTTTTTATATTTATATATATTTTTTTATATTAGTTAGAAATACTATTATCTGTTAATATTATACGAAGAAATCTTCAAATTACTTAAAATAAATTATTATCTAAATGTTAATCTCATTTTTAGAAAATATGTTATTTAACTTGTATTTATATATATATATTTTTTTTTATAATAATCAAACCAAATTCGTCACTGTTAACCATTCTCTGTTAACCATTCGTCACTGTTAACCATTCGTCACTGTTAACCATTCTCTGCAATTCCATGCGTTCAGCATAAAGATGGTACAGCAATTAAAATTAATTTGTAACACGAAATCTGTTCTGAGCGAGCGTCTGGAGAGTTTCTCTGTTTTGAATAAAAGGGAGGCTCGAGAGTCTTGCGATTAAGTTGCGTTCGATGAACAAATGCTTGTATCCACTCTCTGGTGCACCGGTGCTCCAATAATGCGATTTTTATAATAATCAAACCCAATTCGTCACTGTTAACCATTCTCTGTTAACCATTCGTCACTGTTAACCATTCGTCACTGTTAACCATTCGTCACTGTTAACCATTCTCTGCAATTCCATGCGTTCAGCATAAAGATGGTACAGCAATTAAAATTAATTTGTAACACGAAATCTGTTCTGAGCGAGAGTCTGGAGAGTTTCTATGTTTTGAATAAAAGGGAGGCTCGAGAGTCTTAAGTTGCGTTCGATGAACAAATGCTTGTCTCCACTTATTGGTACACCGGTGCTCCAATAATGCGATTGACACAACAAAAAAACTGTTGTAGATTACTGTTGTCTGTACAATGGAGCCAATTCGCGGTTTATCTAATAATTCTCCTTTTTTATATAAGAAATAATCTAATAAAATTATAAAAATTAAATTCGCATACAATTAATTTATACAAAACGAGTTTATCTTTTTCTTTATGATATCACTATTTAATTTTCTTTAATGAATTTTTATTTGGCAAATCAATATTTATTTCAATGATTCAGCGCGTCCGCGTTGACTCTTGTTTAATTTATTACTTTAAATAAAGCACTTCTATTTGATTCGTTTTTTTTTTAGAATATGATTTTTATTGACTTTGAATAAAATTTTGCAAAGAAATGGCAAATTTAGTAGAATTGATGCACATTTCTTTAAGTAGTATATTTTTATATGCGATTTGCTTAAACAGTTTGAGCGTGGTTTAGCGGATTGCACATGCGGTCACTGAGTCTGAGGAAATCGAAATAGGCAGGTTCAGCGGACGTGAGAATTGACATTAGTTTGAGACCATAATCTCTGCTTTGTTTCCGACATTCTAATATTCGTTTTAAAGGTGATATTTCATTTCAATGAAGTTAGCTTAGACAACAATATGTAGCGTTAAATTAAACTAGTATAACTTGTTGATTTCTATTAATCAAGGAATTGTGAATTGATATTTCTAAAAAAAACTGTTTTATAAGACATTCGCTAAACCAAATAGGCAACTTATGTCTGACAAATGTCTTTAAGTTAACTTTTAAATGTTTTCGAAATCTGTAAAGTTTGAAAAGCCACCTTTTAGTAATACAAATGATCAACCAAAAGAATGCCCTAAATTATACAGAAAGATGATTTAAAGTAATTATTCAAAAATCGTTTTTTTAGTAACATAAATGCAACCAATAAACAATTTATTTAGGTATATCAAAATTTAAATAACAATTTAAAAGTTACCAAGGAAGGCTTATTCAGCGGGTTTTTCTTATTCAAAACCCAAATGAGCAACGGTTACGGCTTCAGTTTATGTTTAAAGCAGCGAAGGGCCCCTGCAAACATTTTGTATGGCGGATGATATTACCTTGGGGATACATGGTATCGCGGAGACAATCATAATCTTTACTTCGGAAGAAATATCTTTCGGGAGAAAATGAAGCCACGAGCGCGATACTTCCAAGCGTAAAATATATGATATCGCGCATTTGTTTCACAGATGAAAAAAATATGATAACGGGAAATACTCGCTTGTTAGAGATAAATATGATATCTTAAAATTATCGTTCACATCATAAAAATATTATATCGATTTATGGTCATTTCGTAAGAATATGATATCGCGGAATTATCGAACGTAAGATTCAAATATGATATCAAAAAATTATTGTGAAGAATATTAAAATTTGATAGACAAATTATCCCTCAGCACTCAAGCACATTTATCACGAAGGAAATAAATGAAGGATCCCACAATTTAATCAGCAGATCGTAAAAAATAGACGAAGCTAAATTGTTTATTTAACAATACGAAATACAGTTCTACTCATTTTATATTTATTATGAATTCAAAAAAATTAAGTTTATTTATTAATATCTAACATTAATTCTAACTTATATATATATATATATATATATATATATATATATATATATATATATATATATATATATATATATATATATATATATACATATATATATATATATATATATATATATATATATATATATATATATATATATATATATCATATTAAAAACTATATCTAAAACTAAGTCTTATATTCTTATAATAACATTATTTATAAAAATATAAAATTTATTTTAAGACACTTTTTTTAATTTTTTTTGTAATCTATCTTTAGCATGTAAGAAATGATTATGAAAAATAGATTATACTGTTTTTTCATTTGTTAAATCTTTGATAACATATATCTGTAAGCAAAATAAATAATTTTAGCTTTTAACTGCAATAAGAATATGAATTACTTATTTATTATAATGGGCAGGGAATGAAAAAGTTACCAATTTTAAACGTTTTTACAAAAGTTATATTTTATCAGTTTACGGTAACTGCAGTTTCAACTAGTGCATGTGATAATTCATATTCAAATTAAAAGAGATAAAATGTTAATTATCTTTTATGGCTAATATTGTAATACAATTTTGTACACTTGGCTTATCTTTTGTACCTACCCAAGTGTATTTGGTAGCCAACTCATCTGTAACTATTTTTCTCAACGATAATCGAATAAAATATGCTACACCTTCTCCACCGATTCTTCGTAACATAGTTTTCTGTACATTTTTTTTTAATATATATCGAGTTTAATGGAAATTTCGGTAACAATTTATTTTCTTCTTCGCCACTGATGACATTTTGTTGTTGTTTCATTGAACGAACTTCGTTTCGGAGAGTAATGACATCCTCAGTAAATTTACACATTAGTTCTTTCTGCTGCTCATTACTTTTGATTATGCACTTTTAAAATAATTAGCTCATTCTTGCGGACTTACATCTTTGAGGACTTTAAGCTCACATATAACATCAGAAAGGCTAGTATTACCCACACCATAAGTAGAATTTAAATTAGAGGTAGAAGATTGATTCTATGTTGCTATTCAGAATCTGTCAAATGATGGCAGTACACCAAAATAAATATTTTAATATTGAATGCTAAAAACAATTGAGCACAATTTCGAGCTCCACCAGCAGTTGTTAAATATATGTGACAAATATTTGACCTGAGTAATTTGCAAGTAAAATGGTGTTTAGAGTTGTAATACTTTTCAAACATTTTGTTTTCTTAATTGTCGTTACTGTAACTTTATTCGTTTCAGTTTCAACCCTTGGCATTCGTTATTCAGAATAGTTTTTAATAGGGCTGTGCGATTAATCGTTTTACCACAAAGTGATCACGATTAATCAATTATTCGATTAATCGTATTGTTTGATTAACCGAAAATACGATTAATCGGTTAATGTTATTTTTAGATAAATCAAAATAACGATTAATCGGTTAATCAGAAATATGATTAATCGAAATACGATTAATTGTTTTTGGAATGATTATAAATAACGACATTCTGCATTTATGCATTCTGCATAAATGAAATACTCACATGGTAGAAATTTTACGACATCAAAATATTAGGGAAGAAGGGATCAATTCGTCATATTTTTTCTCAAAATACTGTAGTAAATTAAATAAAACTTTCCTTTAAATACTTTTGTAGTTCATTGATTTTAAAATTTTCTCTCTATACTCAGAAAAAAATCAAATTTTTCAATGTTGGTTTTCGGTTCACATTTACGTATAAAATATCAAAATGAATGACCCATGAAAAATAATACAGATTGGTTGAAAAACGATAATATAATTAAATTAATTCTTTTTTGATCTTTTTTGAAAGGTGTTTAACGATTTTTTGTGGTGGCCCAACCTACGGACCAAATTTTTTTTTCAATTTTTTTTGTTCTTTAGAAAGTATTCTGTATTTTTTAAAATTATTATGAAACCATAAAAGTTTCTTCTATAAAAGTTAGTCCATTAAATATTCTTTAAAATTGTATATATAAATACACTAAATAATTTGTATATAAAATGTTATAGACAAAATACGGACCTTTCCCCTAGTATTTTGTTGTATTTAGTGGTATTTACAGATTGAAATAATAATTTATCCTACTGACTATTAATTACGGTGAAATTCAAAATTGTGTTCATTTATTATAAATCGGTTTAAATATACAGTAACTCACCATAATTGCTACTCAACAATTCAGTATATTGTCTTGGCTCATCATTAAAAACATATGGTACGTTGTGGTTATTAGTTGACATTTTTGCTTTTAATGTATATATGGAATAAAAACAAATGATTCATCAATAGGATGTTAAAAATAAACTACCTTATTAGAAATTTCGTTAAAATTAAACTTTAAATAAGAACCAAATACTAATTTTTCCGAAAAATAAATATTAAAATATGTCGATTCTATTGGCATTTGGAAATAAGATACAAGATTTTCAATTATTTGTCCTTTAAAGTAAGTATCGTTCTCTACTGATATATTAGTTATTTTTAAAAACCGTCCATGTGTAAAACAAAAATTGTCTGGTTCATTTAAAGATAAATAAAAATGCTCAGATTTAACACTTGAAATACTATTTCCAACAATTTTTCCAAATACAAATTTTGACTTTTCCTTCTTGTGTCCCGAAATTAAACTTCTTTCTACTTGTCTGTTGTATATTTGTACAGCCACATGATTCATCTTTCCTACAGATTTCTTTATTTTCTGTAAATGGTTTTCATATTTAAAGGCACTTATATTATCTAAATGGCCAGTTATTGCAGCGTCGTCATGGATATGGAGTAAACAATGAAAATTACAAGTTAAAAAAGAAGTATTGTACAATTGTGGAATGTCTTCAACAAAACTTCTAAGTAAGTTTTTGCCCTGTCGTTGTCTATTCTAGATTTATTTTTATCTAACGAAATTCTGGTCGCCAGAGATCATTTAAGAAAATATTCGTTTCTTTCTGGCATTATCACGTTTTTCAACACAATATGACCAGTGTATAACAAAAACTGCCTAAACTCCGTTGCTTTCTATCTATCTAAATCTTTGAGATGTCGTGGTTTTCGACAAAATTCACTACTAATACAACTACGAAAATTAACTAAATTATTTGATAATAATTTTATATTTTGATTTGTTAATGAATAGTCTTCTCCTCTAGTTTTTACCCATGCATTTAAAAGTCCTCGTCACACCCTAGCAAATAATATGCATATAATCTAATGCAAATTGTTTAATCATATCTATATCTAGACTTTCTAATGTAGTTTCTGTAATGTTGGAATGATGCTCGGGTTGAGCTCGGCTTCTAAAAGATTCGTTTGATCTTGGAATTGAAGATTGATCTAGGGGAAAAACGACCCTGTTCATAAAAAAATCGCCTTTTTGTGTACATCGTATGCATGAATAATATCCTGTGTGTCCCTTTGTTCCAAGTACAAACGATGTAGCTGGAGCATCTAGTATGAAACATCGTATTTTTACGTTATATAACGTAGATTTGTAAGAAAAACCTGCATTTAATAAATTTTTTAATTCAGAAATAGTTGGTGAAAGGTACTCATTTATATTGTCAGGTTTAGAATAACCTTCATAAACACCCACAAGAAGTACTTCATCCGTTGAAACAACATTACACAATATTGGCCATACTTGTTTACTTGAACTTTTACATAAAGCAAGCCATCAATATTAATGTCCAACTCTATATTGCGTAAATTGTACTTAGTACTTCAAAGAAATCAGTGAGAGCATCTTTGACACCGTAGTGTATATAGATACCAGGTGACATTTGTAAAAGAAATGCTTCTTTAGGGGTATTTTTAAGGGTTCTTACGTTTTTAGGAACTGGTAAATTTATTGGTAATAATAATAGTATATATAATTAATATTAAAAATATTGATAATATGATATAAAATATGCTAATAATAATAATAAAAATAATAAAAGTAATAATAGTAATAACAGTACTTATAGTAATAATAGTAATAATAGTAATAATAGTAATAATAGTAATAATAGTAATAATAGTAATAATAGTAATAATATTAATAATAGTAATAATAGTAATAAAAGTAACAATAGTATTAATAGTAATTATAGTAATAATATTAATAGTAATAATAGTATATATACTTACACGATTTTTATTTTTTATTGATAATATTGATATATTTAAAAAAAAACACACACAATTCGCACAAAAACCCAATTTAAATAAAAAAATATTTTTAATAAACTCGATACAATTTTCAAAACTAACTCGATTTACGAAAATTATGTTCTTTTGAAAAGTGTCAATGTTTTATATGCAAGTAAGAAAACAGGCATTTAATACATTGTCGTATAAATATCAGTTCCGCGTATATTATGCGATATCATCCTTTAATCTTCTTAGCGAGTGTATTACGATATCATATTACTATCATTTGTTGGGCAATTTTAGGATATGATATTTTTAACTTTTAGAAGTATTGCTATTGATCACGTAGAAGTATCGTATTCTATAGTAAATTCTCGCCCGAAGTATCTTAATAGGAACCAAAATGTGTGTGGCAGCAACAATCACAAAAATATCATTTAAGAGGCATAAATGTGATTTACACAAATATTCATTTATTATTTTTATATTTAATGTGAAACATTTTCAAGTTTATTAATTTATATTTATTTAGAACACAACAAAAAAACATATATTAATGAAAACCCGTTATATATTTGTATGTTAAAGGATGAAAATTGAAAATTAAATAAAAATTGGTATACTATATTTTATTTTCTGCAAAGCTATGTATATCTTTTGTTTAAACAGTAGATTGCTTAATAGTTGATTTAATTTTTCTGTTAAATTTAATACTGTTTTATTTAGCTCATTTTGATATATATACAATTATTTTTTTTCTAAAAACATCTCATCATTTTATAACTGAATACTGATTTTTTTTATGTAATTTAATTTTGTTAAAATTCTCCAATTTGTTACTTAATTAATTTCACAACGCTATGAAAACATTGCTGTATCAAAATTCTTAAATTATTCAACATTTTAATTTCACAGTTTTATTTAAAGTTCATTTAATTTCACAATATTATGAAATTTTTTAAAAATTTTATCATTTATTTAAAATGTTCAATTGCCTGTTTTTCAAATGTCTAATTTCATGATTTCAATATTCTCAAATGTTTCTTTTGTTTTATATCACAAATTCACAAAAATTATTTTCTTTTCGCACATTTTCTTTCACTGTTTTTCACAATACTCACGACTCCTAAAAAATATATTTTCCCTTGTCCAATCTCTGGAAATAAATATATATTAACATTACAAGATGATTTTTCAAAATATATGTGTGCGTAGCTATACCGGACGCAGAAGCAAGCACTGTAGCGAAAGCATTTTACGACGAAATCATTACGCGCTTAAATATTCTAAAAGTATTAGTTACCGACAATGGTTCAAATTTCGTCTCTAAATTGTTTTCCGATACATGTAAATTGTTAGGAATTAAAAAGTTACATATTACGCCATATCACCCACAAGCTAATGGATCTTTGGAAAGAAGACATCGACCATTAGCAGAATATTTGCGAAGTTTTGCAAAAGAAGATGGGTCAAACTGGGACCAATGGTTAAATTCGGCAATGCACGTGCACAATAACACAGTACATATGTCAACAGGGCAAACCCCTTTCCGTACTTTATATGGGTTTTATTTTGATATGCCCACTAATCTAAAACGTAAATGTTGACCAGTTTATAATACTGATGATTACAACAAATTATTAAAATATCAGATTCAACGCACACATGAAATCGTGAGACAAAATCAAGAAAAAGCAAAAGAAAAATCTAAACAAAGCTTTGACAGCGCATTACACCCAACAATATTTAAAGTAGGCGATAAAATATTATTAAAAAATCAAAATAGAAAGAATAAATTTTCTCCCATATGGGTAGGACCCTATGAGGTACTTTCGGTAGTAAGTCCTGTAACGACAATGATTTCCATCAAAGGGAAAAAATTCCATATCAACTTATTAAAAGCATGAAAATGAAACGAGATACGTTAATGCAGAGACAAAAACAAACAAACTAGCAAACGTTTTAACCAAAATCATTTAACGGTCATAAAAAATATATATATGTACGTATTGAATGTACCAAAGTTGTTATGCAAAAGAAAGATTGAAAATACTGTCATATATCAAGCATATTTAAATTAATAAATTAGTGCATGAATAAAAACAGCTAAGTATTTTTGAAAATGACTAGCATTGAGTCATGTGGTAATGAAATATTATGGAAAAATTAAAGATTTCTAAAGTACATGTACATTTTATTAAATGTAATAAATGAAATGTTCAATATAAACATACAATGAAGATATTAAATTTGAATATTCTATATAAATTAAAAATGATGTTAAATTAAATTAAGTATGAAGTTATAGTAAACAAGTAATAAGTATTTTAATAATAATCCTGATTCTGCAATTGTACTCCAACCACCACTAATCACAAAGAAGTAAAACATGCACGAAGAAGAACAACAAGCAAACCACCAAACAATAAAAATTAACGTTAAATACAATATGCTAAAATTTTAATTGCCAAAGAAGGTCGTTTAATTTTGTTGGGAAAAGGTCTGAAATGGTAATGTAATGAAGTACAAAAGAATAATGATAAAACGACATGTGAGAGTTATGGCGCGGACGACAACAATCAATACAAGTTTAATTAAGAGAAAGGAGCTACCCTATGGATATGAATGTAGAAGTTTGACAAATCAGCAAAGAAAGTTGGAACTATTTTATCATAATAATGCAACAACATTTTACATCTTATATATACTAAATAAAAGATGATAATTTTATCGCTCAAAGAACACGCTAACATTATGTAAATAAATTGAAGGAGCTATTCCATATACACTTATTTAGCTGTCAATGCGAACCTGATTACAAAAATAAATTTAACAAATCAACAAAGTTACCACAATTACACTAAATCACACACGCTTCAACAAATGAACACAATTTCTTAAACAATTTTGAAGAAGACGAAAATTAAAATCGATAAGAACCAAGAATATACGTATTCGAATATTGTTACAACAAGTGAAATATAATAGTACAATAACGTCAAACTAACAAAACAACAACATCTACGTATAAATATAAATTACAATTACTGAAGATGACAATTCCGCTAGAAAAACTATCGAACAAGAAAATTTCTCAAAACATTTAAAGAAAACAAATCCGTATTAATATTCAGAAATATAAAATTACAAAATTATCAATTTTAGTATCTGCTCTCAACAAAGTACGATTTAATTTGGCTGAAAAACAACGCAACATAGAAGACATCAAATTTTAAAAGCTAAGAAAATCAAGACGCAAGATGAAAACAATGTTTGTTGAAACAGTGGCAGAAACAAATAAAGTGCAGCTACAGTCAACGCAATCGCAGCAACCACCAACCGAAGAGTGGCAGCAGCAGTTAACACTAAAAACATCGGGATCAGGTTATGTTTGTATTTAATTTCCTTTTATAATTCAGATGTTTAGATTAAAGGCGGGCTAATGCAGCGAAATAATTAGAAAATTGGGCCAATACCATTTTTTTTTAAAATTTAAAATCATTAAATTTGAAATTATTTATCTCCACTAGGTAATATACAATTGTTTATTTTTAAAAATAAAATAATCTACACTATAAGAATTTTATCAAGATATTAACAATGTAAAAGAAAAAACAATTATTATTTAATTAATAATAATTTTTTCTTAAAATAAGGGGGGAAGAATGTTGTATATCAGAAATACTTTTTCTTTTAGTTTGAAAAATCTGCACATCGCCAGTAAGCACAATATCATATTCATATTAATCATAATAATGTAACACCAAAAATCCTTACTGTTATGCATGCATTCGTATTTTTCTCATACACTTATTTGATACACTTACTCTTATACACATATGATGACAACAACAAATGTATTGGTTGTAATGTGAGCCTCATCAGGTAGCACCTGCATGCGGCGTACAGGGAACTAAAGCACATAGAAGTTTTTCTCACGATCACCCCAATACGAATTGATTATTTCACAATATGATGACACTCATATCTGGTGTTTGTAAATATTGGTGCGACCGAGGTGATGAGTAGAGGTTAAGAATATATTTTAAGTTGGATAAGATTTTAACTGCCTTAGAGTGCAGACGTGTTTCTTTTATAAGTTAAACAATAATGTTAATATTAAAATAGAACTTTCAATTAAATAAAAGTATGTCTTGGAAGAAAAGACTTGTTTGAATTATTTCGGTTAATAAAAATGGAACTTCAACTTTGGACATTCTGTGGTAGGACATCATGGGTAATTATAAATGGAACGTTGCGACATTTGGCCTCACGACTAAGCAACGGACATTTTAATTACAACACCTGATCTAAAACCCAAAGTGCGACGTGACAATATTATCGACGATGCTTTGATTTCCGTAGGTTACATGTCTTTAAATTGTTCGATTTTATATATGATTTAAAACGATATAGTTCTAATTTTAAATATAAAAAACGGTTTTTTGCATTTGAAAATAAGGTATTTGAAAACAAGTAGTCGATTTATAGTTCACAATAATCCCATCATGTTTAGACAGCGTAGATATATAAATAATCTAAATTAGGATTTTCATTTATTTAACTCTTCAAGTTTTTCTGTAATCGTGATTTCAACAGACAGGCGGATATCACTAAATCGACTCAGAAAACCTCCTCATAAAATATATATATACTTTTCTATAAAAGAAATGCTTACATCTGGGTGTTAAAAATATTTTTTAATATAAAACGTTTTTAAAGTGAATTTTTAAGTAGTATGATTTAAAATGAAACGTTGGACGGTGATATTATCGTCGTCGTTCAGTGAAAAGTCGTTAAGTCCATTTTTCGAAAATATCGAGATAAGTATGCCACTATTATAAAAACGAACTCATCTTTACATTGGAAAGTCCTCGTAGTCCTACATCTTACCAAACCGAAAATATTAAAAATGGAAAATCACTAACTCCAAATATTTTAAAATTTAGTTCAGTGAGAAGTACTCAAGATTAAATCTGAATAAAACCGCGCTAAGTCCACAAAAGTGGTCGATTTTTGGATTAAATAATACATATCATGCAGGTCTTTCATCTCCAATTCAAACTGAAATCAGATACAATTATTTGAATAAACTAGAGGACTGTTACTGTTTATAAGGGATTTAGTGATTTTTCACTGAATGGCAATTGTCGAAAAATGATTAAAACGGTGCCGAGTCCACAAAATGGTCAGATTTGAACAATTTTTTAATTAAATGATAGCTATTATTAATGCAAACTAAAATCCGATACAATTATTTGAATTAACTGGAGGATTGTTACTGTTTATATGAGACTTAGTGACTTTTCATTGAACGTCGAAATATAATTTTCGTCGAAATATAATTTTAACGATTTTTGGATTAAATGATAGATATTATGCAGTTCGTTCATCTCCAATTCAAACTGAAATCAGATACAATTATTTGAATAAACTGGAGCACTGTTACTGTTTATATGGGGCTTGGTGATTTTTCACTGAACGGTGAAGAAAAGAAGCCAATAACAGTCATGTGTTGTGTCCAAACTACTTTGTTGCTGTTTGTAGTGGAATTCGTTGTCTATACTACATGCTTAGCACTATTTGAATCCAAAAATATTCTGGTTTGTTACGGTAATTTATATCTTTAAAAGCATTTATCTCAATACTCAATTTTGGACTTAGTGACTTTTCACTGAACGACGACGATATAAATGTTTTGTACTACTAACAATATTTTTTATTTTATATTTTTTGTTTTGTTTTTATATCTTTTTTATTTGTTTGTTTCAATTAAAAACATTTTATTTAAGTTTAATTTAAAATATAGACAAACCCATTATGCCATTCGTATCGATATCGTTACGAGATCATTGCGAGTAGATGGAGAAATCACACGATATCGGCCTTGTTCTCGTAACGATATCGAGCGTCAAATTGGACCTAGATGGTAGGTAGATATCGGAACGTTCTGTCGGAGTTTTCTCGATACGAGAAATTTTTCGAAATTGGAACGATATCGAAGAAAAAATGAACAAAGTTCGAGATTCCTGCGAAAAATATTGCGATATCGATGTGATAAATATTTAAATATCGTATCTTGTCAAAGAATTTGAATGTACGAAATTGTTTCAAAATAAGAATCGAGAAAGCAACGAGGTCAAACTTTTTTATCGAAGTTATTCGAGAAAGCTTCGAGGTATCGAAGGTCTCCGAGACATGGCAGACTGGGAAGAAGGTTTATTATAAACCAGTTGGGAGGGTTAGATCTTACTTACTTACTTATTTGGCCATTACAACCCATGATGGGTTTCGGCCGCAGCAATCAAATCATTCGACGCGATTCCCTCTCAAAACTGGAGAATGCTGCACTGACTGCTCGTACGCTCTGCCCAATGATGTCGATATCATCAGCGTACCCGAGCAGCATGGAACTCTTGTTGAAGATAGTGTCATTGTGATGGAGTTGTGCAGCTCTTACAATCTTCTCCATTATTAGGTTGAAGAAGTCACACGATACGAAATCGCCTTGTCTGAAACCTCGTTCGGTATTAAACGTATCGGTGAGGTTGTTCCCAATTCTCACTGAGCAACGTGTGTCGCTCAGGGTCAAAGCCTTATAAGTTTCGCAGGTATACCGAACTCAGACATGGTGGCCTTGTAGCAGCCAAGGTTGGCACACGCTTATGCGCAGAGAAAGACGCTGCATATAGAGCCACCCTGCAGTCGGTAGTTACGCGAGCCGCGAAGGAGCGATACAGAGAGAAGAGGAAGGAGGAGAGACAAGTGATTCGAGTTGAAGTTGGCTGTTTAGATCTAGAGTACATCCATCACACTAGAAGCGTGCCTTCCGTCAATCACAACAAGATCAATTTGGTTGCGTTGATCGGGTGACCACCACGTGGGCTTGTGAATATTGAGGTGCTTGAATCTAGTACCACTAATTACCATGTTTCGTGCTGCGGTGAAGTCGATCAGCCTCATTCCATTGTCGGAGGTGTTGTCGTGGAGGCTGAATTGTCCATCCGTTGAACCAAAGATACCCTCATGGCCCACTTTGGCATTAAAGTCGCCAATCACAATTTTGATGTCGTGACGGGGGCAGCGCTCATAGGCTTCATCGAGGCGCTCATAGAAAGTCTCTTTAGTTTCATCGTCCTTCTCATTCGTCGGAGCGTGCGCACAAATTAGGCTGATATATAAGAATTTAGCCTTGATCCGTTTTGGAGCACTTAGGAATTTTCTGCAGACATGACGTGGTCACAATTACGATACTGTCATCTCCGTTACAGATTTCCAACTGTTCTAAAATGAGAAAACATGTGGAAAAAAATCGTTGCTGGAAGGCTTTATATTTTCTAAATTATTCATATTTTTAATTAAGGTTCTTAAATTCCTACCAAAATAGAATCATGAAATTAATATTTAAATCAACAAATTAATAAATAATTTAAAGATCAACAATATCTCAAGAGTAACTACAACAGGTTCAGGTTCTTAAATTGGCGATCCTACCAAAATAGAATCATTAAATTAATATTTAAATCAACAAATTAATAAATAATTTAAACATCAACAATATCTCAACAGTAACTGGAACAGTAACAGTAACTGGTGGAAGTTAGAATCGCCATTTTGAGATATATTTTTTTTTATATTTGTGTTTTGTAGTGCTTGACTTGTGCTCTTAAACGATAGTAAAAAAATAATTTATTTTGATGGAATTAAAAATAAAAAAAACAATGGCGAAGTTAGAACCGCCATTTACCAAAAAAAAAAATCACATTTGAGTTGGATTGTACTACTGGGGAGTCAATTCCTACGCATGTTAAATAAATTCCTACTCGGAGAGTTTATGCGTCTTCCACAACTTTCTACTAGGGAGTTTATTCCTCCGCCCGTTAAACAAATTTCTACTATGAGAGTTTATGCCTTTCGTTCACGGGTGTGAACCTAGAGACAAGGTGGCGGAGTCTCTTGCCGACTACAAATCCACAACCAAATTCATGCCTCTCCGCGTGGCAGCTGTACTAAATGTCACAGGATGCCTGTTTAGAGCAGCCCTGTCCTGTCCATCGCATTTCCTGGATTGCGGTGATGTCAGCCTTGTATCTTCCGAGGACATCAACAAGCTGGATAGTGGCAACTTCCCTATAAAAGGTTCGGACATTCCAGGTGCATATCCTTTATACGTTTGCGTAGGTTGTCATCGTGTTTTCGGGTCAATATCCGAAGCAATTTTTCTGTTTTCGTTGAATCAGCTTTTTTATATGGCGGGTCACAAGCCATTTTGAACGGCCAATATCCCTGTGTCGTTTGTCCCTGACCAGACCTCCCAACGGGGTTGAAACAAGATCTTCAGCTGGTTGCTCGGGTTTCCGGGGTTCACCAACTCGAAGGTGAGACTAGGAATTGTGTAGGAGAGGCTATGGCAACTAACAGAAGTCGGTGACTGGCTTGCGCGTGCACTACACCATTCTGAACCTTAGATCACATGGGAAATTTTAAAGTAGGGATATTTTATAGTAGGTGTTATTATGATAGTTAGGATTATCAAAATTATAGTCGGCCTAAACCGACTATAAATACCCTACACATATGTGTGGTTACCATTCAAAGTGGTATATAGTTCACCAGGGTATACGAATCATTTCAAATATAATTCACGATTGCTTAATATCAAGAAAAATCTACGAAATAATGACCTAAAATTTGAAATAATTAAAAAAGTGAGCAAACGACTAAAAAGACATTTTATACTATAAAAATGTCTGCTATAATTTGATTTCTTAGCCAACATACTCGCCGGTCAGTGGGAGTTGCACTAGCCGCGTCTGACAGGCGACCGCAGCCGGTGACAGCGCTGATGTACAGCGTGCGCTACTCATCGATCTACACATTGCTGCATCACTTTGGCGTCGGTGCCGATGATTGATTTGCGTAAGTTACCTGTATTTAAATTGTTCGATTTTATATTTGATTTAAAACGAATTAGTTCTCTAAAAACGGTTTTTTGCATTTAAAAATAAGGTATTTGAAAACAAGTAGTCGATTTATAGTTCACAATAAACCGATCATGCCAATCATTTTCTTGTTTAGACAGCGTATATATATAAGTAATCTAAATTAGGATTTTCATTAATTTAACTATTCTAATTTTTCAGTAATCGTGATTTCAACAGACAGACGGATATCACTAAATCGACTCAGAAGACCTCCTGATGAAATATATATTTACTTTTCTATAAAAGAAATGCTTACATCTGGGTGTTAAAAACGGCCTTCCAAACTAAATATACCCTTTCACTCTTAGTGTAAGTTAAAAAAATATATATATTTTAAACTGAAGATTACGTTCTCATTTTAGACAATGAACTCTAGTCGTACGTTTAAATAAAGCAATTAAAAAAATAAAAAATTATATGTGTGATTTCGTCTAAGGACAATACGCATTAAAGGGTTAACATTGCCAAACTACCCAAATAGGTAACTTATGTCTGACAGATGTCGTTAAGTTAACATTTAAATGTTTTCGAAATCTGTAAAGTTTGAAAAGTCGTCTTTTAGTAATGCAAATAATCAACCAAAAGAATGCCCTAAATTATACAGAAAGATGATTTAAAGTAATTATTCAAAAATCGTTTTTTTAGTAACATAAATGCAACCAATAAACAATTTATTTGGGTATGTCAAAATTTAAATAACAATTGTATATAAAAGTTACCAAGGAAGGTGGATTTTTCTTATTGAAAACCCAAACGACCAACGGTTCCGGCTTCAGTTTATGTTTAAAGCAGCGAAGAGCAAATGCACACATTAACAAAATGCTTATGAGTTTGTGCGTTTGAAGTGCTTTACTCTTAAAAAAATGTTGGTACACTTAAAACAATGGTTGCATAAGCAAAAGCTTTTTGTTTATCTTTTATGTCGTAACTTTGAAATACTTATTTTGAGTGTTCCATATTAAAGACACTTTGAGTCATGAATATTTTTAATTTTAATAATATTAGGCCTTTCGACTAACTGACACAAAAAAATAAAAATATGAAATAAAAATATCGAGATAAGTATGCCACTATTATAAAAACGAACTCATCTTTACGTTGGAAAGTTCTCAGAGTCCTACATCTTACCAAACCGAAAATATTAAAAATGGATAATCACTAACTCCAAATATTTAAAAATTTAGTTCAGTGAAAAGTACTCAAGTCGACAATTAGCCCGTAAAAAGGGTCAGATCAAATAAATTTCGGACTTAAACTATAGAAAAAGATGAAATCTGAATAAAACCGTGCTGAGTCCACAATTTCAACTATTTTGTTATTAAATGATAGATTTTATGCAGGTCTTTCATCTCCAATTTAATTTTTCACTGAACGGCAATTGTTGAAAAATGCTTTGAGAAACTAGATTTAGTCATATTTTGTTTTTTTTTTTTTTTTTGTTACAGGGATAGGGGGAATTTTTAAAGTTACAAATAAAAAATTATTAAACATTGTATATAATTTAAAAAAAAAATAAATAAAAATCAAATATATAAAAGAAAATACACACTGCGAATCCGAACTCCAGACCCTCTAGTGTGTAATAAAATTATTCATACTATTAGTACGAAAATTATAATTTTCATTAAATATAAAACGATAACACTATAAAATACAAATATTTATAATCAAAACGTATTAGATTTTCGCAGAACCGATAGCGGTTGATAAAGAGAATTAATTTTTAAATCAAATTAAAAGGAAAATATAATATGTTTTCAGAAATAACATTTGAAAATATTCAAGAAATATTAATTTTTAAATCAAATTAAAAGGAAAATATAATATGTTTTCAGAAATAACATTTGAAAATATTCAAGAAATATTAATATTTTGTAATATTCTGAATATTAAAATTTGCACTTAACAATTCGATTCAACGTCTTCTGTACTATGAAAATAATTACACAGCGTTTACATTAAATTTAATTTAAACTTTTTTTTATTAAAAATCAAAATTTTACAAATTTCTGAAAATTCATATTATCATATTACGAAAAATTATTACCTAACTATTTGTTGGCATCGCCAAAGACTTAATTTTTTTTTTTTTCAAATACTTGTTTCTTTGTCGTACACGATTAAACTTTGAAAAACATAAGCATTCGCCTGCATATCAAACAGTTCAACTCGTTCTAATTAATACAGAATTTTCTTTCATGTTGAATAAACGTTCTTTTGTATAAAACAAATAATTGTTTTTAATAATTATATTGCCTAATATAACAGTGGCAAGTATATCAGTATTAATATACAAATTTAAATACATTATTAACAATATATGCGATATTCATTGCATTGCAAAATATTTTGAATAAAATTTATCAATTCGATTTTAGATATTTTGCGTAAAATAGAAATATTAATTTAAAATTATATGGATAGGATAGGAATAAAGGTACTACGTTAAAATAAAATAAATAAATAAAATAACACTGAGATACCCTCCAGTGTATAACAAGTAAAAACTAAATGACTTGATTAAATTTTAAAGCGTGTAAACACAGCACCATTGCTGTTATAAATTTTGTATTGAGAAACGTAGGGAGTTGCCGTAAATAAACTTATAGTTTATTAAAATTAAAATCAATTATTATAGAGAAAAGTGGGTATGATTTAAAATTTATTTTTTTAAATTAAAAGATAAAGATAACGTTTTAAATTGATTGATAATATTTAATGGCAGATGCTAATGAATTAAATGCGTATATTCAAAAGCAATCTAGCGAATTGGACAGATTTGTTGAAAAATTATGTTCGCAATTTGTACCAAAAATACTCAATAAAGATAATACAGCATTATTAAAAGATATTATATCTAGAATTCTGAATTTGTCTAAATTAGAGGAGACAGATAATATAGTAGAAGAATTGTTAAATTTCCAGAATTTAAAAATTAAATCGAATTTAGCAGAGGGATTCGTTATCGGATTGAAAAAACGTTTAAACGATTATTGTTTAAAACGTACAGCAGAGTTAGAAGAAGCAGCTAATATAGAAGAGGAAAACATAAAAAGAAGAAATTTATTGAAAGAATATTTCTGAGGAATCAATAAATAATTCTCTCAGACGCCTGGCAAGAGAGGAGTACCCGACGTCGCAGGAACGAACAACAAAATATAGGAGTTGAACTTGCGTATTAGATATTTGAACGAGGTGGTTAAGACAGCGCACGAAACATCCTTATACCACAAGGATAATATAGAGAGTGAGGACATCAACACAGGGCAACATGGGATTAGGGAATTTCGCGAAATTCGTTAAAAATGCAGTGCCATCATCGACTCATCATCGCTGAGAACGGATTGTAATGACGGCGACACGAATGTTTAAATGAGTTGTGGAATTTATTAATCAAAAGTCTGGATTACATTTAATATTGAAATGTATACAAACTAATGAATATTTATACAAAGAAAATACAAAATGTAAGTGAATGTGACAAATGAACGACAATGTCTGAATGTGAATGATGGTGGCTATGTGGCTATGTTTAAAAATTAATGTTGGCTCTACCGCTCTCTTTGCACAACTGACTGCCTGACAGCGAATTCGTTCAGTCATTGTTGCCAACTTCGCTCGTGTCAATATCCCTCCTATGAGTTGCCAGCTTGCGCCAACATTCCACCCCCCGTGGATTCCTTGTGGGATTCACCAAATATCAAAGCGGCTAGCTTGCTGGCTGGACGGCGTAGTGTACCTTGCGCGGTACGGACTTCTGCAGTACGCACTTGCCCATCTGCGGCAGTGTATACCTTTGTTATGCGTCCTCGTTGCCATTGTCCTCTGGGCTGACTTGGATCACAGATTATAACCAGCTGTCCGGGCTGAAGCGGTGTGGCTTCCTCTCTCCACTTTGGTCGTAACAGTAATTGTGGCAAATATTCTACCGTCCACCGTTTCCATAACCGGTCCTTTAAATTCTGCGCAATTCTCCACTGTTTGCGCAGGCAAATCTTATCTTCAGTTAACTTTGGCGTTTGCGTTGAGTTAAGACAGCCCAACAAAAAATGATTGGGTGTCAACGGCTCTTCATCTTCGGCATCTAAAGGCAGGTCGGTCAACGGGCGGCTGTTGATAATGTGTTCTGCTTCAATAATGACGCTGCGGAATGTTTCTAGCTTTGGTGTTTCCTCTTTTAGAATTCTGTGCAGCAGGCGTTTTACGCATCTCACTAGACGCTCCCAACAGCCTCCAGCATGTGGATTTGACGGACAGTTAAAAATCCAGTCTATGTTATTTTTTGACATATGACTCTGAATTTGGTGATAGTTGAACAGTCGGTCTTCTTTCTTCATTAAACGTTGTGCACCAATGAAGTTGGTGCCATTGTCGCTTCGAAGTCTCACTGGTACTCCGCGGCGGTTGACAAAATTCCGCAGACACATTATGAAACTGTCAGTAGAGAGATCTTCAGCAACTTCCAAATGGATGGCACGCGTAGTCAAGCAGGTGAAAAGGGCAATCCATCGCTTTTCCGTCCTGCGTCCAATAGCAATGTAAAACGGCCCACAATAATCAACTCCCGAATAACTAAATGGTCGTAACCATGGCGTCAGACGATCAGCTGGGAGTTGTCCCATAAGTGGTACCAATGGTTTGGCGTTGTGAATCAGGCACACCGGGCAGCTTCTTTTAACAAATTTTAACAATGCGCGCGCATTCGAGATCCAAAATTTTTGGCGCATTTCATTTATAGTAAAGTGATCATTTTGGTGATGAGCTTTTCCATGATAATGGTTCATGACTAATTGAGACATATAATGATTTTTCGGCAATATGATAGGTCGACGTGCTGTGCTTGGAAGGCAAAAGGCGTTATCCATTCTTCCGTTAACCCTTAACAGCCCATCGCTATCGATGTACGGCGTCAGCGAGTAAATATCACTATTTTTTGTTACGCATTTTGCTGTCCGCAAAAGTTTTATCTCTGGTGCGAAGGCTTCGCTCTGGACTTGCCGACATATGACAATTTCGGCATTCCTTAGTTCTTCAGCAGTCAACTCAGCTGTTTCTGTCTTTACTTTCATTCTAGCGTTGGTTGTAAAACGGAGAATCCAGGCAACAACTCGCATAGCCTTCAAGTAAGAGGAAAATTTAGTAATGTCAATAAAGCTCTTACCTATATTCTTCGTCATGAGGAAATGTGCTGTTTTTTCTTCTATAGTACAGTGCGTCGAATTGAGGTGCTGCGGTTCGCAAGGCCAATATTTTTCAGTATCTTGTAAAAATGCATGTCCTGTTGTCCATCTGGATGGTGACTCTTGTGGCAGCTTAGCTCTGGTGGCATCATCAGCCACATTTAAATCTGTCGGCAACCAGCGCCACTGAGCAGGCATTGAAGTCTCTAAGATTTCAGCAATCCTACAGCCGACAAACTGTTTATATTCACGTGCAGCTGACCGAATCCAGAGGATGACTGTTTTAGAATCGCTCCAAAAGTGCGTGCTGTCCACTTTGAAATCATGGCAGCTCTTGATTGACGTATGGAGACGATTGTCAAGAATTGCTGCTTGCAGTTCTAATCGAGGAATTGTCATTCCCCTCGGCGGTGCACATCTAGTCTTTCCTGCGACGAAAGCGACGTCCACTCTGGTTCCTTTTTTAATGCGCAGGTAGGCCACGGCGGCATATGCACAGCACCTTACGTTACCTTAGCGCCCCTTGGCATTAAGGCAGCATATTTAGCAGCATTGTTGTTCTTTACATATTCGGCGCTGCACGGCGAGCAAACTGCTCCAAAAATCATTGAAGTCATTGAATAAACTCGTACAGGCTGCGTTGACTTCCCATCTCTCCACAGAAAGCGTTGCGAATCTTGATCAGCGGCTCTGATCTGCACTTGCGAAAACATTTCGCGCACATCTCCGGCAACAGCAACAACACCTTGGCGAAATTTGTGGATGATGGCCAGCAGTGGCTTGGCATGCTCTGGTCCCTTTAGCAACGCAGAGTTCAATGATATCTTGTCTATAGCAGCAGCCGCGTCAAAGACCACTCGCAATTTGTCGGGCTTATGCGGGTTGAACACTCCAAAATGTGGGAGGTACCAAGTTTTGGGCCCTTCTTGATTAGCCCTCATTGGCGTCAACAATTCGGCGTATCCCTTTTGGATGTAACCCTCAATTTCGTCTATATACTTTTTTGCAAAAACAGGATTTCGACTCATCTGCTTTTCTAAATTTAACAGGCGCGACTGCGCCATGGCAAAACTTTTTGGCAGCACAGAATCATCTTTCCGCCAGAGCAACAAAGTTTCATATCGCTGCTCTTTTCTTATTGTTGTCTCTGCTAGTATTCGTCTGGCGCGGATGTTCTCCTCTGATTCTAGTGCGGGTGCAGCCCTGACACCGAAACTCTCGATGTCGAAATACTCCTCCACCAATTTATGTATTGCTTTAAGTGACGATTCTTCTCGAACATGAAGTACTCTGGGTGAGGCTTCTTGTGACGCATTGAGTGGACCGAAGACCATCTAACCCAATTTCGTCCTGGCGGCAACTGGTTCATCTGGTCCTGCTTCGACTACCTTCTGAGAAACTCCAAGAAAGCAATTATCTAATCCTAGGAGTAACACAGGTCTGGCGTCTTTGTAGTCTGCAATTGGAAGCATCTTGAGATGATTATAGCTATCTTTGCAAAAAGATTGCTTAGGCAAATTTAAATTCTTGACAGTACGAATATTTTTTAATGTAAAACGTTCATTGTGATCACCACAGGCATTTATGTTGACGTTAACATTTTTAGAATTCTCGGTGAACTTTTTGTCACCGTACCATTGGAGTGTGAGGGGCATGGCGTGTCCCCTTAAACCCAAAATGTTAGAGATGTGTTCCTCTAAGAGAGACACGGACGACCCTTCATCTAACATGGCGTACGCGGACATTTTTCCCAGCGGTCCTGACAGCTCTACTGGTATAACCTTAAACAAGTGAGTCTGCTGTGGCTGGCGGCAATTAAAAACACGCTCAGTCTCTTGCTGCGCGTTGCTTCGTGACGCAACATCCTGGTGCAACAGTTGATGATGTACTCGGCTGCATCCATTGATGCTACATGATTTTCTTTTGCGACAATTCGACACGTTATGGCCTTTTTGCAGACATGCAAAACACAAACGATTGCGCTTGACCACGGTCCATTTGTCATCGGCTTGCAGATCCTTGAAGGTTGGACAGTCACTGACTTTGTGACTCTGACTGCATTGGATACACTCTGGCTTTGGCTGGTCGTTCTCACTGTGACTATTGTGCATCACTCTTCTGGCGGCGGTTCCTGAAACAGGTTGGCGATTAGTAAAATTGGCGGTACCTTGGCGTGGTTGTGCTGGATGTGGCTGTGGCTGTGATCTCGAGGCGGCGGAATTCTGTGGCATAAAGCTCACGACTTTAGCGAGATCACTAATCCAGTCGGCAAATATTTCCACAGTAGGAACTGAGATGACGGTGGCGGCA
Organism: Dryomyza anilis; assembly: GCA_951804985.1. Lineage (NCBI taxonomy): Eukaryota > Metazoa > Arthropoda > Insecta > Diptera > Dryomyzidae > Dryomyza > Dryomyza anilis. The sequence goes on along the minus strand of OX638136.1, from coordinate 3,495,444 downwards.
TGTCTACTCCATTCATACTGCTTCGACGGTGGTAACTTGGCAACCAATTGTTCCAACAACGTTGGGTTCATTAAATGATGTTGACATTTCGCAGACTTAAAGAATGCGACGATGTTTCTAACACGGTTAGAAAAGGCGATAACTTTGTCTAAACGATTTTCTTGTATTATTTCGAATTGACGAGCGTTCACCAGTTGCGATCGCACGATTATGTCTGGACGTCCAAAGTTGAACTGCAGTTCTGCAATAACGTTAGGCACGTCCTCAGGTATATTAGCAGTGCGGTGACTGCTTGTCTGGCTTCACCCTGCAGCGATTTGTGGAGTCTCATCAAATTTTGATGATTGTTATAATTAAACTCGGCTGTGGTGTCATTGTAATTTGCCAAAAATAATGGCCAGTTTTCGGCAGCTCCATCAAATGGCGGCAATGGATACAACTTAGCCCGAAAATCATCACTGAACGGCAAGATTGCTCTGTTATTCATCGTGGGCTCATTAGAGGTTAGCGACGGCGTAAGTGGCGAAGGCGGTTGTGCTGGCATTGTCAGACCTGATTGCTGCTGTTGATTTGTATCAGCGTCCACTCGGGCTCGTAAACTGCTTACCTCCTGCTGACTGCGGGAGGTTTCCTGACGTAGTTCCTCAACCGACGCTCGTAGTGCGTTTATGCCCAATATTAATTCTGACATTTGCACACTGCCCACATTATGTTGAGCTTGCGCACTTGTGGCACCATCAAATTGCTGGCCTTCCTCCATTTCGGGTGAACTTGTATTTAAGCTCTCAGCTCCAGTGGCGTCTTTATTTTTTCTGCTCCTTGTAAGCATCTACTTTTCGAAAAAAATATAACCTCTTTTTTTTTCTTTTGTTTTGTTCGGCGTCAGTCTCGAATTTTCTTTCTCGCCTTCAAACTCAAGGACGACCGTTTTTTATTCAAATATGCAGCGGCAAGTAACGGCGATGTCGGCAGAGACGTCGGCAGTGACGTCGGCTTCAGCAAAAAAAAAAACGGCGTCGCCAGTGGTAGAACCAACAATTTTTAAAACGATGTAATGACGGCGACACGAATGTTTAAATGAGTTGTGGAATTTATTAATCAAAAGTCTGGATTACATTTAATATTGAAATGTATACAAACTAATGAATATTTATACAAACAAAGAAAATACAAAATGTAAGTGAATGTGACAAATGAACGACAATGTCTGAATGTGAATGATGGTGGCTATGTGGCTATGTTTAAAAATTGATGTTGGCTCTACCGCTCTCTTTGCACAACTGACTGCCTGACAGCGAATTCGTTCAGTCATTGTTGCCAACTTCGCTCGTGTCAAAATCCCTCCTATGAGTTGCCAGCTTGCGCCAACACGGATCTTCATCGTTTTATTGAAGGATGTAAAGTGGAGAGGGCAGAACTGAAACCTGAGAAAATGAAGGATTTTATTAAAGGCGTTAGGGTTCGTTTACTGGGAGATGCTTTTGACATAGTAAGTTCAAAGGAGTTTTAGGCAATAGATGATTTTTACCATCTGTTAAGAAATACGTACTTGGAATGTAGGTCAGTAGATGCCATTCCGTATGTCATTAGAAAGGTATCTCAGTATCTGGGGGAAAGTATTAGATTTTTCTCGAGGCGTTTGGTTAACCTGCAGTCGGCAGCATTAAGCACGATTAAATGTAAATATAATGATACGAAAGACGACGTGTTCGTTAATGAATTGAATAATTTAGTTAAAAGCTCATTTAAGTTAGGACTTCGGGATTACACTTTGCGACTGCTCATGTTGAGCAGTAAACAAACAACACTGGAGAAATTGGTGGAAGAGGCATTGGACCATGCGACGATACAAAGGGAGTAAGCAGAGTTAACGGGAATAGACAAGACGGAAGAGAAAACACAAAATGTAGGTATGAAGCAGCCTATACCTACATGTTCTTTTTGCAAGAAAAAGGGACATCTGAGGGATGAATGTCATACAGGGAGAAACACTCCGTATTGCAGTGACTGTCGTACTTATGGACATGAACAGTGTGCAGATCGTTCAGGTCGGAATGTTTTTCCAGGACATACTGCTCCCGAAGGAAGTCAGCCACCCGTACCTCAGGTAAATGGTCAAGGTGGTATCCAGAACCAAGGCGGGGGTGCTCCAGGATTAAGATGCGATTGGTGTAATGGAGGGGGACACGTTGAGGAGGATTGTCGCGTGAAACGCGATACACTAGTGTTTCAAGGAAATAATGGTAATGGGAATTTTGCAAACAGGCCCTACACTTGGTGCAGAAAGGGCTGACATGTTATTATGATTTGTTATTCAAAACGCATATATGATACATCGAACAATAATAGCGTTCCACAGGAAAACTACCAGGGCCTGTTGAGGCCACTAAACTGGGGACCCTTAGCAGATAGTTTAGTAAGGCCAGCAGTTCCAAATAGGACACTACAACCAAATAAAACAGCTAATATTATTAAGGGAGAAAATAAAGATCAAAAAATGAAGATTCATATTAGCTGCGTTTTTTTCATAGTTCAACCAAGCGAGTGAACTCAAATGTGAAAAAACACTTATACTGAACGCAATTCTTTCACTATTTCAAAACAGACGGCGCCACAGTTTTTCTGAGCAACAAACATTTTATACGGAACCAGGGATCGCAGACAAAAACATATTTGTTACGTTAAATTTTAATTTTGCATGAAAATGAAAAAAAAAAAAATACAAAATATAAACGTGATAATGGTTACCATTTTTTACTTATGAATTATTTTCATACTGCATTTATTTTTTATGTTTTTATGTCAAACCAATTCCAATTGCAAGACCTTGTTTTTGTTGAATTTAAAAAGCTTTCAAAAAAATAGATTGAGGCGACATCTAGGAAACGTAGCAAACACTAGAAAACTTATAAGTTAATTTCACAACCACAAAAGTTTTAGTTCAAATGAATTGAAACTGCTGCCATGTTGGTTCAATTGTTGTTTTTGCTTTACATGTAAAATTTGAACTGAAGTTCAATTTGAACCAGTTCAAGTATGAATGTCAGGCGTGACAATCTCTGGAACAGAAATACAATAAATGCGTTAAATAAATAAAAATTATTTTTTTTGATGAAGACAAAAATGACATTGTTAAATTTCCATTAAAATCATTGCAAGACATAGAAAATATTAATTTTAATCAGCAAATCAGGGTAAAGTCCTGAACGGCCATGGTTGTATCACTGCCGCTAAAAACAAGAATTCCTATAGTTTTGTTGCACAAACAGGAAATTCAGCCAGGAGTATATTTGGGAGAGAGTTTAAAAAATGTTAAAAGAAATAGAGTACATGCATCAATTTTAAATGCCACCGATAAGGAGGTGACCATTGATAGTAATTTCAAGCCACAATTTTCAAATTTTAATAAATATAAAGAAGCACCAAAGGCGAGTTCTACAATAAATACAATAAACTCGGTTAATATAAAAAATAGAATTGATAAATCATTGAATTAGGAAGAAGTTGCATCTTTTCAAAATATTTTCTTGTCATATCATGACGTTTTTCATTTGGAAGGGGATGAATTAACATTCCCTTCGATAATAAAACATGAAATACCCGAACAGTGGAATCAGCCTTCAATAAATCAGAAACCGTATAAACTTCCCCATACGCAATAAAATGAGATTAATAGACAAGTATCAAAGATGTTCGACGATGGAATTATTTCACCAAGCATGGCGACTTGGAATTCCCCATCATTATTGGTACCTAAAAAGAACGATAAAGATGGCAATAAGAAATGGAGATTTCCGAAAATTAAATGACGTCACCATCAAACAGGTATTTCCTATATCACGAATAGATGAGCTAGGCTAGGTCATAGTCGGTATTTTTCAACACTAAATTTAGCAAGTGGTTACCATCAGATTTTAGTTAAAAATAATGACAATCCCGCGACTATCTTCGCTAGCATCACTGTTCCCTAGCTGTCAACACATTCATTCTTTTTTCATATCGATGTATCGAAACACATATATTTTGAGAGCGTTTCACGCTCATTATTTTAGTTTATAATATTTTTGATTATTAAAATAAATCGTAATTGAATTTAAACCTGTGTTTTAAAACATTGGCATTTACATTCCAACATTTTTGGCGAGGAGGATTGAGGAAAACATCAAAGGTCACACATAACCTCAAACAATCAGCATGGATGCTGATACGTTTAATAAAATATTCCAACAACTCCAAGTGACAAATCAAGAATTTTTGTCAAACGTGGTAAAGGAAAACAGAGAGTTTTTGGAGAAAGCAATGAATGACAGGAAAGTGGTGGAGAGAGGCAAGGAACATCGGTGCCGACCTTTCGTGGCTTCAACAAATCAATTGACAAATGGAGCACATATCTTTTGCAATTAGATCAGCACTTCATTGCAAATGGAGTAATAAATGAGTTAACCAAACGTGCTTGCATTATAAGTTGGACCGGTTCTGAGAGTTTAGAATTGCTGCAAAAACTATTTGGTAGGAAAGTAAACGAAAAATACTTCAAGGAAATAGTATCAGTTTTAAACGAGCACTTCGTTGAAAAACAATATGTTTTATCAGCATGCTTCAATTTCTATCGCAATACGATGAAAGACAATCAATCATACGTCGATTGGGTGGCCGAGCTGCGCCGCTAAGGACTGTTTGTTTAAATGTTCAAAGCAGGGATGTGATGAATCGTATATAGGTAGCAAAATTAGGGATATGATCGTAATACATACGCCGCATGAAAAAGTACGAACGGCGGCCTTGCAAAAAACGAATCCAACATTGGAAAACGTTTTGCAAATCGCTACAATTGTCGATTCAACAGTGAAAACTTGTTGGGAAATGAAAGACGCAGAATCTAAGGTGGTTAACTCAATCTCGAGGTTTGCGGCATCGCGGAAAGATCGACAAGTCAAGCACGCAACAAATGGCGAGGAAGGAGCCAAAGCCACGGCCCTCCAGATAGAACGTTGCAGTCATGTCCAGGGTGTGGCATTACACACGCAAGAGCAGAATGTTTTCATTTCAAAAAGAAAACTAAGTTCTTTCTCGAAGTCTGGGCATATATCCGCAGTATTCAAATCAAATATTAATCGTAAGAGGTCGTCAAAACATAATCACGTGAACACCAGTTGTATAACATCGTTCGAAACCATTAGTATTGTAGACGTCATAAATTCGTCCGGCATAGTGGATAAAAATATTGAGGTGAAACTAAGGGTAAACGGTAGATACCTAAATTTTCAAGTAGACACCGGTGCCTCCTGCTCATTAGTTGGAATCATAGGTTATGAGCAGCTTGGAGAACCGCAGTGTATTTAGACAAATAAAGTATTAAAAGCCTATGGAGGTCGAGGAAATGCTGCCGTTGATAATTGTATACAACGAAAATGCATAGAACATACTCGAGCTGGACTGGTTTAGTAAGCTGAAGTTCCATGTTGACATCGCAATGTTGAATCTAATTATTGTTTCTTTTGTCGACTGGTCAGGCATCAAAAAATCAATTCATTTTCCAACGTAGCAAGCGATTATCCTAATATTTTTAAAAATACACTTAGACTGTGTACTACATACAAAGCTGATATTAAACTGAAAAAGGACTCTATTCCTAAGTTTTGTTAGCCCTACAACTTACCGTTTGAAGTTCGCACTGAAATAACACGTCTTGTAAGTACTAACGTTCTAAACCCAATACATCAAGCGAATGGGCTGCGCCCGTGGTCATAGTACGAAAACCAAATGGCACATTGCGCGTAGTTACGATATCAGTATGATATCTGACACTATATTTAATTTCAGCTGAATCATAAACAAAATCATAAACAATGGAACTTTCCATGAGTTCTTGATTTTGTATAAACAATTTAAATATAAACATTAGTTTCAGAAGTATGAAATATAACACATAAAATCATACGATTATTGCATATGATAAACAAAATATATTATAAACAACATAAGTACTATAAATACGAATCCCAATCCCAATTCAAGCTCAGTTTTCACAGTTTTGTTCAATAACGTTCAACAGTAATAATTAGTTAAGTTCAAAGTGTTTCTAAAGATTTAAGTTATAATAAGTAAAAACAAATAAAGAAAATTATTTTTTTTGACAAAATATTTTGGTAACGAAATATAACTGGCGCAGTCGGTAGGATATCAATAAGGAATTGGTATCCGTGAAACGAATCTACAAGATTGTTGAAGTTTTGCAAAAAGATTCAATAAAGGGATAACCGCATATTATCCTGTACAAACGAATATTGTTCAAAGAATCTAAAACTTAAAATAACTGAAACGTTAACACAACTTAACATCATCGCTTTTACTTAAAAAAATTGATGATCCCAGACGATAATTTGAGAGCAGAATTCATAGAAGATAGTGAAACTCAGTTCTTTTCATCATTTCGGCCACTACCAGAAGAAGAAGCAAGATATTCACCAAACGATAACGACCAAGAGATAATTTGGCTATTTCTGGAGGGATATCTACAAGAATTAAACTATTGCATTGAGGAAAGTCGTTATAGAAGAAGATACACCGAGCATCTAGAACTTCAACGTCAAGAACAACACTAAGGAGAAGGTACATCGAGCACCGAAGAAAGAATATACATGAGATACATCAAAAACATCAAGAAGTTAACCCGAGATCGACAAGTCAAGCACGCAACAAATGGCGAGGAAGGAGCCAAAGCCACGGCCCTCCAGATAGAACGTTGCAGTCATGTCCAGGGTGTGGCATTACACACGCAAGAGCAGAATGTTTTCATTTCAAAAAGAAAACTAAGTTCTTTCTCGAAGTCTGGGCATATATCCGCAGTATTCAAATCAAATATTAATCGTAAGAGGTCGTCAAAACATAATCACGTGAACACCAGTTGTATAACATCGTTCGAAACCATTAGTATTGTAGACGTCATAAATTCGTCCGGCATAGTGGATAAAAATATTGAGGTGAAACTAAGGGTAAACGGTAGATACCTAAATTTTCAAGTAGACACCGGTGCCTCCTGCTCATTAGTTGGAATCATAGGTTATGAGCAGCTTGGAGAACCGCAGTGTATTTAGACAAATAAAGTATTAAAAGCCTATGGAGGTCGAGGAAATGCTGCCGTTGATAATTGTATACAACGAAAATGCATAGAACATACTCGAGCTGGACTGGTTTAGTAAGCTGAAGTTCCATGTTGACATCGCAATGTTGAATCTAATTATTGTTTCTTTTGTCGACTGGTCAGGCATCAAAAAATCAATTCATTTTCCAACGTAGCAAGCGATTATCCTAATATTTTTAAAAATACACTTAGACTGTGTACTACATACAAAGCTGATATTAAACTGAAAAAGGACTCTATTCCTAAGTTTTGTTAGCCCTACAACTTACCGTTTGAAGTTCGCACTGAAATAACACGTCTTGTAAGTACTAACGTTCTAAACCCAATACATCAAGCGAATGGGCTGCGCCCGTGGTCATAGTACGAAAACCAAATGGCACATTGCGCGTAGTTACGATATCAGTATGATATCTGACACTATATTTAATTTCAGCTGAATCATAAACAAAATCATAAACAATGGAACTTTCCATGAGTTCTTGATTTTGTATAAACAATTTAAATATAAACATTAGTTTCAGAAGTATGAAATATAACACATAAAATCATACGATTATTGCATATGATAAACAAAATATATTATAAACAACATAAGTACTATAAATACGAATCCCAATCCCAATTCAAGCTCAGTTTTCACAGTTTTGTTCAATAACGTTCAACAGTAATAATTAGTTAAGTTCAAAGTGTTTCTAAAGATTTAAGTTATAATAAGTAAAAACAAATAAAGAAAATTATTTTTTTTGACAAAATATTTTGGTAACGAAATATAACTGGCGCAGTCGGTAGGATATCAATAAGGAATTGGTATCCGTGAAACGAATCTACAAGATTGTTGAAGTTTTGCAAAAAGATTCAATAAAGGGATAACCGCATATTATCCTGTACAAACGAATATTGTTCAAAGAATCAAAAACTTAAAATAACTGAAACGTTAACACAACTTAACATCATCGCTTTTACTTAAAAAAATTGATGATCCCAGACGATAATTTGAGAGCAGAATTCATAGAAGATAGTGAAACTCAGTTCTTTTCATCATTTCGGCCACTACCAGAAGAAGAAGCAAGATATTCACCAAACGATAACGACCAAGAGATAATTTGGCTATTTCTGGAGGGATATCTACAAGAATTAAACTATTGCATTGAGGAAAGTCGTTATAGAAGAAGATACACCGAGCATCTAGAACTTCAACGTCAAGAACAACACTAAGGAGAAGGTACATCGAGCACCGAAGAAAGAATATACATGAGATACATCAAAAACATCAAGAAGTTAACCCGAGATCAACTGTAAAAGAAATAAAAGTAAGAATATTATAAGTATAATAAGATTATTATTTGAAAAAAAGAAATTGTAATAAAAATAACATTTAAATATGGCACCAGGAGAATTAAATGTTTGCCCGATCAAATTAACTAAATCACTTAAAGTATTTTCTGGCGAGATTCCATCTGAGCTCGTACAATTTATAAAGAAAAGTGAATTCATATTACAAAATACTAGTGCATTTGGAGAAAATTCAAGAAAATTTATCATCAATGAAATAAAAGCAAGAATAGTGGGGGATGCATTAAATGCTATATTAATGGCGGGGGATCCGGAAGAATGGACCATGATTAAAAATATATTAGTGAAGAATTTTGGAGAGAAATTAACATTTTTAAAATTGAAAGAACAAGCAGATAATATACAGTTTAGATCAATTAAACATGTATATGATGAATATTACAGTTTATTAAACAGATTAAATCAAAAATACTTTTTAGAGACAGAGAAACCAGAACAATACAAACAAGCAAATAATGAAAGCAGTATATTAAATAAATTCTTAGAGAAAATTCCGGTTAACGCAAGTTCAATAATAATTAATGCCAATATAACAACATTATATAATGCGTACATTAAGTTAGAAGAATGTCATTGGATAAAAGAATACGATACCAAAAATAAAAATCAAATTAAATAAAATAATAATAATACTTATAATAATTTTAATCAAAAAAACAATAACTTTCAAAGAAATAATAACTTTAATAGAAATAACAATTTTAACAGAAATCCAAATAATAATAACAATTATAATAATAGATTCAACAGTAACATGTTTAGAAATAATAACTTTCCAAATAATAATTTTCCAAATTATAATTACCAGATTAATAATTTTCCAAATAATAATTATCAAAATAATAATAATAATAGATTTGACAATCAAAGAAACAATTTTCCAAGAATAAATGATCAATTCATTAGTAGAACAGAAATGAGTAGAAACAGAGTTAAACCAATGGAGGTAGATGCAATGAATAGGGAAATAAACCAAGGTAATAAAAAATTAAATCAAAGAATAAATGTAGAAGAACCGCAAGAAGTTAGAACTATGGGAAATTTTCGAAAGAACGCCTCGGAAGACCGTTACCATGTGTGGAAGTTCTCATATTTAATAAAAAACTAACGTTATTTGTAGATACAGGAGCAGCAACTTCAATATTAAACAAAGATATATTTCCAAGGGAGGTAGAAGTAAAACTAAAAGATAAAATAAAGTTAATGACAATTAACAACAGTCAGATAATCGACACAAAAATAATTACACCATTACCAGATGAGTTTAATAAAAAAGATAGTACAATGGAATTTTTAATTACAAGAATAATAAATAAAAGTTATGACGGAATATTAGGAAACAATATATTAATACCAATAATAAATAACGAAGAAATAAAATTACAGACAAATAATAATTATAATGAAGAAAATAAATTACAAATAGAAAATAATAAATCTGAATCTAAGTCTAAGGAGATTGTACAAGCTACAAAAAAATCTCATACTAAGACAAAAGTAGTAAAAAAGAATACTAATATTCAGGAGATTTCACAAAATGATTCTCATACTGAAAAAATTCAACAAAAAACTACAAATAAAAAAGATTCTATAAAAAATAAAAATCAGATTAATAAAGAACCAATACAATTAGAAGTTATAAATACAGAAGTAAAAGAAATTATAGAGAAGAATTTAATGAAGGAAAATTTAAACACTGAAGAAAAACAATCGCTAAAAAAAATAATACAGGGAAATAAAGATCTATTTTTTAAAGAAGGTGATAATTTAACTAGTATGTCAGAAGTAACACACAAAATTGATACAAATCATTTAAGACCAATTTACAGCAAAATATATAGATATCCAGAAATTCATAATGAAGAGGTAGAAAAACAAATCAAAGTAATGTTAGATCAAGGAATAATAACAAAGAGTAAAAGTCCTTATAACGCACCATTATGGGTGGTACCGAAAAAGTTAGATAATTCAGGAATACAAAAATGGAGACTATATACAATTGAATGAGATAACAATAGAAGATAAGTTTCCAATACCAAATATAGAAGATATATTTGACAAATTAGGAAGAACACAATACTTCTCAACACTAGATTTGGCAAAAGGATTTCACCAAATTTTAGTAGATAAAAATGATAGACATAAAACAGCTTTTTCAACACCAACAGGACATTACGAATTCATAAGAATGCCATTCGGATTAAAAAATGCACCAGCAACATTCCAAAGAATGATGAATTGTGTTTTAGAAGGTTTAATTGGAAAAATGTGTGTAGTATATTTAGACGATATATTAATATTCAGCACTTCAATTCAAGAACTCATAAATTCTATAAATAAAATATTCGAAAGATTAAGAAAGTTTAATTTAAAACTACAAATCGATAAATGTGAATTTTTTAGTAAGGAAACGTCATTTCTAGGACATATTATAACAAGAGACGGAATATAAACCGATCCAAAAAAAATAGCAGCAATAAATAAAAAAAGTAACCAAAGACCGAGAAAGAAATTAAATCATTTTTAGGATTGACAGGATATTATAGAAAGTTTATAAAAGATTTTTCGAAAATAGCGCAACCGATGACAAAATATTTAAAAAAGGGAACAAAAATTGATATAAATGACAACGAATATATAGAATCATTCGAAACGTTAAGGAAACTAATATCACTAGATCCAGTACTAGCTTTCCCAGACTTTAATAAGAAATTTATAGTAACAACAGACGCAAGCAATTATGCTATAGGAGCAGTGTTAAGTCAAGAAAACAGACCGATAAATTTTGCAAGTAGTACATTAAACAATCATGAAAGAAATTACAGTACAATAGAAAAAGAATGTCTAGCCATTGTATGGGCAGTCGGTTATTTTAGACCATACATTTTTGGAAGAAGATTCAATATACAAACAGATCACAGACCTATAGTTTGGTTACATTCAATAAAAGAACCAAATTCAAAATTTATAAGATGGAAAGTAAAATTAAGTGAATATGACTATAAAATAGAATACGTTAAAGGTAATGAAAATAAGGTAGCAGATTTTTTGAGTAGAATCGAAATAAATCCACAAGACATACAAGACACTGATAATGATAATAATGAAAATATTGAAAATAATGAGGATCAAGAATCGATCATAGCTACAATACACAGTGGAATAGAAGAAGTAGAAGACCATATACCTATTTCAGAATTGAATTTAAATGTTTATAAACACCAGATATGTATAGAAATTAAAGAAATAAATTTACATGAAATAAGAACCATTTATAGCAGAACAAGAAGATTAATAATACACATAAAAAGCATAAACGATTTAGATTTAAATATTTTAAAGGAATTTTTGCCCAATTCAGGTGTGGTGGGAGTGTACTGCACAAATGAAGAAATTTTTAATAAATTACAGTTATTCAGTAATCAAAGTCAAATGAAAATAGTGAGATGTATGACAATGAAAATTGAAGAAACTCATAAAAAATATAATCACAGGGGTATTTACGAAACATTATTAGAAATACAAAGAGAATATTATTATCCTAAATTGAGAGAAATTATTAGGAGGTATATAAATAATTGTGAAGTTTGTCAAAAATCAAAACATGATAGGAATCCGGAAAAGATTAAATTCGAAACATCAGTGACAGCTATCAGACCAAACGAAATAGTTCATATGGACATATATCAACCAACACAGAATATTTATTTTTTAATATTCTTAGACAAATATACTAAACACGTTACAGAATTACCTATAAATAATAGAAGTATAATTAAAATCATTGAGCAGATACAAATTAGAAATTCAATAATGGGAAACCCTAAAGAAATAATATGCGATAATGAATTCAATACATTATTATTTAAAGAATTTATGGAAAAAGAAAATATTAAAATTCATTTAACTACAATAAATAATAAAACAGGAAACGCGGACATAGAAAGAATACATGGAACTATAAATGAACATATTAGGTTACTAAACTCACAAGAAGATAAAAGTCAAATTAATTTAAAAGAAAAAGTAATAATCGAAGTAAAATATTATAATGAAACCATACACTCTACAACTTTAAAAAGACCAATAGAGTTTATAAAGAATGAAATAAAGTTAGAAGATTTAGATAACATAGCTAACAGAATAAAAAGTAATAAAGAAGTTACAATAACTAGGTTAAACAAAACAAGACAACAATTCAATGAACCAAATTTAGATAGGGAATTATACATAAAAGGAGATATAGTAAGAACAGCGAAAAAGATTGCTCAAAAGTATAAGAAAATTAAAGGTAACAAAGTTAATAATGAATACAAAGCAAATAATAAAAAAATACAGTTTAAAAGAATATTCAAATATCAAGATCAAAATTAAAAGCATAAATAATATTTTTCTTTCAGATGGCTACATTTGGAATAATGACAATAATAATTGTAATTTTAAATATAATAACTTTAGGAGAATTACAAATGAGGATAGAACAAGTAAATAATGATGCAGGGTATATGATAATAAAACAAAACAGAATAAACTTAATAACGATTTATTTAATGACAATACATCAATCAAAGTATTACAAAATTCACTAACTAGCAACAAGCAAGATAAGAAGTATAACGCCAATTAATAAAACAAAGAGAACAAAAAGTGCATTAATTAATATTGGAGGTAAAGCGATAAAATTCATTTTCGGAAATTTAGATGAAGAAGATAAAGTAGAAATTGAAAACCATTTAGAAATTATTGAGCAAAATAATCATAATCTAATAGAAAATTTAAACAAACAAATAACGATAAATAATAATCTTCAAAAACAATTGAATCAGATAAGTGAAGCAGTTTCTAAAAATCAACAAATTATAAAAGACAATTTAAAATTTTCTGATAAAACTTAACTTAAAATAATTAAAAATCTAGAATACTTACAAATTAGTATGGATTTAAATATATTAATGAACGAAATAGAAAAGTTACAAGACAACATTATGATGTCCAGAATTGGAATTTTAGGAAAAATATTTTAACTATGGAAGAGAATGAAAAATTGGGAATAACGATTGAGAAATTAGAATTCATGAAAAGCTCATTAGCCAAAATAAATGACAAAATAGTATTTATATTATTAATTCCGAAATTTACTTTAAATTTACAAATTAAAAATATATTCTATGCCAACCATAGATCACAAAGAAGTTATTATAAATCATAATAATTATATAAATTTTAGAAATAAAATCTCTGAAAATAAAAATGAAAATGTAATAAAGAAATTAAAATTAGCAAACAATTGTATTACAAATTTATATAACAATGATAACCACAAAGAATGTAAATTAATAAAGAATATAGAAAAAACTATTATTGAAGAGGAAAACATGATAATAACAAAGAACATTTATAATACCGAAGTTATAGATATTAATAATAATGTTACTTATAAGATAAAAGGAAATAATGTAATCCATATAAATAATTGTTCAATTAAGATTAATGATACCATATTTAACTATGAAAATAAGATATATAATGACCATATAATTTTACCCATTTATAACAGTCTAGAAAATATAAGTGTAAAATTGGAATTGGAAGACGTACATAATAATCAATTAGAACATATAAAGGAAATCATATAAGTAAAATTTCATAGCAATATTAAACACAATTTAACTTTTACATTATTAATATTAAAAATAACTTTCATAATAATAATTACAATTTTGATTAAAAAGAAAAAATTAAATACATTAAAAAATGTTACTAGTAATGATCCAGCTTACGATGGGCGAGTTACGATATCAGTATGATATCTGACACTTTATTTAATTTCAGCTGAATCATAAACAATGGAACTTTCCGTGAGTTCTTGATTTTGTATAAACAATTTAAATATAAACATTAGTTTCAGAAGTATGAAATATAACACATAAAATCATACGATTTTTCATATGATAAACAAAATATATTATAAACAACATAAGTACTATAAATACGAATCCCAATCCCAATTCAAGCTCAGTTTTCACAGTTTTGTTCAATATCGTTCAACAGTAATAATTAGTTAAGTTCAAAGTGTTTCTAAAGATTTAAGTTATAATAAGTAAAAACAAATAAAGAAAATTATTTTTTTTACAAAATATTTTGTTAACGAAATATAACTGCGTGTGTGCTGATTTTAAGGTTGGATTGATTTCACAAATCGAAATTGATCGACACCCTTTCCACGGGTCGAAGAACTTATTCACAAACTAAAAGGGGGTCCATTTTTTTCAAAAATTGATCTCAACGAGGCATACCTCGAAATAGAATTGTCTGAGGCTTCAAAGAAATTTATGGTTATTAATACTCCGTTTGGGCTATTTCAATTCCAAAGGCTTGCGTTTGAAGTGGCCAACGCCTCAGTGCTTTTCCAAAGATTCATGGAATAATTGGTTGCCGACGTTCCTGGGTGTGCCGTATATCTCGATGATGTCATTATTACAGGGAATAACAACGAAAATCATGTGAAAAAAGTACTAGATATTCTTAAAAGATTAGAACGCAATGGTCTTAAATGTAGGAAGGAAAAATGTAGTTTCGCGAATGAGCAAATCGAGTATGTGGGTCATATAATCGATTCGGAAAGGATAACGTCCTCCACAAAACGAAGCGATCAAATTGATGCCTAGACTAAAAAACAATCGGGAAGTAGAGGTTTTTATTGGGAAAATATATTATTATAAATTCATTCAAAATTTTACATCAAAGGCGTCAGCATTCAATTTTTTACGACGACAAGAAGTAAAATTCGATTGGGGTGAAAAGCAAGAGGCGGCGTTCAACGAATTAAAAAATGATATTATAGAAGCAGTCAAACTTGTTCATTATGAAGAGAAGCTACCGATCATCTTGCGACGGACGCATCGAAATATGGAATAGGAATAGCTGTGATCTCCCATATATACTCGGATGGATCGGAACAGCCAAATGCATTCGCATCCAAAATATGGAACAGCAGTCAAGTTAACTACTCACAAGTTGAAAAAGAGGCTTTAGCAATTATTTTTGGTGTTACGCGATTTCATCAGTACCTCTATGGTAGGCAGTTCGAGTTAACAACAGATCATCAAGCGTTGACTACCCTTTTTCATCCCCACAAGAGGCTACTGGTTATAACGTTGACAGGCTGCAACTATACAATACAGCATGCTAATGCAGATGCCCTCTCTCGCCTTCCGATTGGTGATGACACGGAGTTTGATCGTCTGGAAAACAGTATGCTCTTGGTCAACGAAGTGTATGTAGCTACTATTTGCGATTTTCCACTAAGCGACAAAAACAATGATCTCAAAAGTTTCAAGAAAATGATACATTACGGGTGGCCTCGGCATCTGCCTGAGTCACAAGGTAACTTGAAACCGTACTTTGATCGACGATTTGCTTTATCTTTACAGAGCGGTGTCTTGCTCCTTCAAACTGACTATTTAGAAGTTGTCATTCCGGCAAACTTACAGCCAAGAGTCATGAATATGCTCCATGAAGGTCATTGGGGCCCTAGACGAATGAAGAAAGTGGCAAGACGTTACATTTCGTTCCCAAAGATTGACGCAGCCATTGAATCGTTATGTAAATCGTGTTCAATCTATCAATCGAATGCCAGGAGTCCTAAACAGGAATTTACGCGATGGCCTGAGTCTACTCAACCGTGGGAACGGATACATATAGATTTTGCGGGCCCTTTCTTCAATAGCATCTGGCTCATTGTGGTAGACTCATTCTCAAAGTTCCCACACACCATAGAGATGACTACAACAACATCGAACGCAACAATATCGGCGTTGCAAACATTTGTTCTATTGAACACAAACTATAGTTAGCGATAATGGACCCAGTTCACATCGGGGGATTTCAAAAAATGTTGGAAACTGAACGCCATTGAGCATCTTACGAGTGCACCATTCCTTCATCTAATGGTTTCATCTAATGGTTTAGCGGGATGCTTCGTAAGAACATTTAAAGACATATTTAGCAAAGAAATGAAAGATTGTAATAACAAGGAGCGATCTTTATGCAAGTATTTGGTGACTTATCGTTCAATCCCAAATCCACTCTCGGGGAAAGCACTTCATTGCACCATTGAGCATCATTGAGCATCTTACGAGTGCACCATTCCTTCATCTAATGGTTTAGCGGGATGCTTCGTAAGAACATTTAAAGACATATTTAGCAAAGAAATGAAAGATTGTAATAACAAGGAGCGATCTTTATGCAAGTATTTGGTGACTTATCGTTCAATCCCAAATCCACTCTCGGGGAAAGCACTTCTACATGGCCGACAGCCTCGTACACTATTGTCCGCACTTTTTCCAGAGACGCATAAAAAGACACAGACATCTTATGCAACCCTGCGACATCGTCGCTTGCAATACTGTTCCTTAGCTCTCAACACATTCATTCTTTTTTCATATCGATGTATCGAAACACATATATTTTGAGAGCGTTGCACGCTCATTATTTTAGTTTATATTATTTTGGATTATTAAAATAAATCCTAATTGAATTTAAACCTGTGTTTTAAAACATTAGAATTTACATTCCAACAAGACCGATCATTGCTCTAGCTCTTTTACTTTTTCTGTAATCGTGATTTCGACAGACAGGCAAAGGGACAGACAGACGGACATCACTAAATCGACTCAGGAGGTCATGCCGATCAAGAATATATGTATATACTTTTCCATACCGGAGATGCTTTCTTCTGGGTGTTACATACGGCGTACCAAACTGAATATACCCTTTCACTCTTAGTGTAGGGTATAAAAATGGAAAATAACAAAAAAAAAATAGGGGTACTAATTTTAATTTTACTTTAATTTTTGTCTAACATTTTACTTCGTATTGAAACTTTCAAAAGAGATATTTAAATTTGCATTTGTGTTTACATAAATTTTTACCATTTAAAGGTTATCAAAAAAAATGTTTAGGTCAATAAATTCTTGGGAAAATTTAAAATAATATATATGCGTTCACATATGCAATATATGCAATGTGCAATTTATTTTATTTACATATATATTTATAAAAAAAAAATTATATACCTTTTTTTTTGCGCATTGAAGGGGGGATTGAGTGCTCCGCATTGAGCCTCTTCGCATATAAGACGACGATCTATGCTACTGGTCTAAGGTAATAATACACAAAATTACACTAAAGCTAGTGCTACACTAAATAACGATGTTTCCAATAAGTTAAACACTTATAAACAACTTTTAATTGCTTATTGCATACATAAACAATTTTATTTTATACGACACTAAGTTTAAGTAAACTAGTGTCGTATAGTTCAAATAATGTACCACATTTTATTTCAAGCAATTTAAATATTTTAAAATCAATCTTTTAATAAACACCATGTTAATTCTTGTGACTTATGTGACTTATGTACATATTTTATACGGAAATTATATTATGTTTACATAAAATAGTACCATACCACACATTTGGATTAGTTTAAAAACAATATTAAAATTATTGTTTGTAAAAAATTCAAAATGCAAATTCACGGACGCACGAAAGCCCTGGTAATACACGGGTTAACCAAACACCAGTAATATCCGGATATTAACTGTAGTTCGTCCGTTTTGTGCATTTGTCTGTCCGTTTGCTCAATGTGGGAGTTGTTCGGAAGGAAAAGTTAGAGTGTTTGAATGTTCAGCTGTCGATTTCTGGAAACAAGCGAGCTAACGATATAACTAAACGGGTACTTCGAGAAACGAAGAAAAGAACAATGCAAACTACCTGAGTAGTCCGGGTTCCAGGGCACGAGATGAATTCCGGACGTGAGGGATATTTATGCACTGCGACCAAGTTGCTGGTGTTCATGATAGCCTGATCAGAGGTTTAGCTTGGTGTGTTTGGCGATGATAGTGACCGCCCTTGTTTCCCTGTCTGAAAATAGCATCAAATACGTCAAAAATTCCTGAGACAAAGTGCCGTCCGAAACCTCACCTTTAGTGATTTTGCGGAATGTTTTTAATATCGTGCTTCCGACCGTATAATACACACCACATTAGGGAATCTCTGCTCCCGACATCGAAAATGTATTTCGGCTGTCCGTTAGTATTTAAGAAAAAAAAGGTTCAATTGAAATGTTTTTAAACCGTGGGTCGGTTTTGGCCGCTGAGATAAAGCCGCGCCAGTCGCTTCTGCGCTGCCGCCAGCTAGAAATACCAAGCTTTGCCAGGTTGTCCTCAACTTGGTAAATCACAACATTCCTCTCCCCTTATGGAAAAAATAATTATTAATATTATGAATAATAATAATATTTTACTAGATATCTTAAATTTTTTTTTTAAATAAATAGAAATACTGTTTTCTTAAAATTAATATTAAGACTAATAATGATAATATGTTTATTTTAACATGGTTATAATAAGGATAATATGTTATTTAAACAATGATAATATATTTATTTTTTCTCAAGTTATCTATAAAAATATGAATAATTGAATGTTTTTCAATAATAATAATATTTTTTATATTGATTTCTTTTTTGATATATGAGGCGCTCAGCGCCAAAACGGCCTAACCCACAAAATTTTCGAACTTCAAAAATCAGAAAAATGTAAATGATCATATTTTAAAACACTTTAGTTCATTGTATTTTAGATAAATATGATGTTTCTGTATATTTTTATGTTAATAATAGTAACAAGAACACTAATATTTAAAAAAGAAACTTTAAAATACATACTAAAAAAAGTTAATGTGACTTAGGTCACTTTGGCAGTCATTAAAATTAAAAAAAAATGTTTCCAATTGCTTGTTAGACCAATTATGTCTGGAAATAAAGGAATTTTGTATTATTTTATAATTTTATATAACGAAGATAATCATTCATCAAGCATCATCTTTGGTTGAGAATTTGTTTTCAATTAATTATTAAATGAATAGTTGATATGTGGTATATAATTTTTTAATTCTTGCAGAACTTATTATTTATTTTCATTAGTATGTCTTCCGTTTAGGTACAATCAATCTAAACCCATTTTCAAATATCCAATTCTTTGAACAAGGCCTCTTCCGTATTGGAATACTTAAATTTTCTTATTTGTCGATTTTCGTTTTCAAATTGAAGCCATCTAATATTAATCCATTCTATTTATATTTTTAGCCGCGGTAGCTCAGTGGTTAGTGCGTTGGACTGCGAGCCGAAAGGTCCCCGGTTCAAGTCTGGACTGGGGCTAACAACATCTTTTCATAGAAACATTTTTCTATACCGCGCTACCTCTCGGCAGTAAATGTCTAACCTCCGAGAGTAAAAACATTGCCTATGAAAAAGCTCTCACCCGCCGTTCGGATTCGGCAATAAAATGTAGGTCCCACTTCCTTGAGTACAAATATAACACGCACAGCTCAAAATGGTGCAAGAGCTCGGCCTAAGTTCTTATAGAACTGTAGTGCCAAACTATTATTATATTTTTGTATTTTTCCAATGATGCAATTTTTTCAAATCATAATCTGATAAATTAATTTTAAGTTTGAACAATAGACTATAAATTGCATATTGTGCTCATTGTTACATTTATATTTGTTCCATTGCATTGATCACTGTACATGATAACTTTCTGACTCTTAACATAGTTTTTTAATGATGGATAATGCAATATCATATTTCTTGTGGTTCTCTTGAAGCCATCATGAATACAGTATGCCCACAATTGTCTTTTGTAATAGGCTATTCCTGTAGATAAGACCGGAGTAGACAAAGTCTTCAATAGATCAAAAGTAAAAGCAGCATATTCATCGTTACTCTTTTTGGAACTGCATTCCAGATCTAGCAGATTCCGCCATATACTTATGTACATCTCTTTCAGTTGTAAGGATTCCTTCTTAGCCGATTTGTATTCTAAATTTGCTTTATGTGAGTCGCATTTTATTCTTATATTATGGGGCTGCTTAAGAAATTGACAGAACATCAGCAAACTGTTCGTTCAATTTTGATATGTACTAAGCAGATCGGTAGCTCAGAGGTTAGTGCGCTCTTCAGGACTGTAGCGCCTAACTATTATTATTATGCTTGCAGATGTATATTACGGTAATAGCTTACATTAATTAAAGTGTTAAGGCAATTAAATAAATTTGGCCTATCAACAGAATATAAAATTTTATATAAATAAATCTGGCCTAAGTGAATTAGGCCATTTTGGCATTCACATTTTTTTTTAATTTTATGAAGTACCAGAGTACAACCATCGCTTACCAGAGTAAAACTATAGCTTGTACAAATTAGCTACTCTTTTAGATTTATAGATTTAAAAATTGCGAATCGAACTGCATGCTCAGCTCAATATTTTTAGCAATGTGGATATTTTAGCAATTGGCGCTGAGCGCCTCATATATATATATATATATATATATATATATATATATATATATATATATATATATATATATATATATGGGCAATGGGGGCGATTATCACAAGGCAACATGTTTGAGCGCTTCAACATCGGTGTCGTCTCAAGTCACCTCACTGGTCACCATTTGACAAATTGTCAAATGGCGACGCTTCCACTTCGGAGGAAGTCCCTGGAAACGACGCTCTACGCCACCCGGTGTAGAAGTCGGCTAAAGTGAGTGGCGAACATCTCCCACAGAGAGAGGGTTCGTGCGTTGGGTTTGGGTCCCACCACTAAAAAAAACCTATGCGCCCAATGAAAACATAAAAGAAGCCTCGGATAACCGATTACCACGATGACGACTCACGCAAACGTTTTGAGGACCATGATTTACGGATATGCACCTGGAATGTCCGGACCCTTTATATGGAAGGAGCCTCCATCCAGCTGGGAGATGTCCTCCAAAAATATAAGGCTGACATCACCGCTATCCAGGAAATACGATTAACGGGACAGGGCTGCTCGAAACGAACGTACTGTGATATCTACTATAGCTGCCATGCGGAGAGATACGAACTTGGATGTGGATTTGTGGTCGGCAAGAGACTCCGCCACATTGTCTCAATGTTCACGCCCGTGGACGAAAGACTGACAATACGCATCAAGGCAAAATATTTCAACATTAGACTAATTTGTGTTCACGCTCCGACGAACGAGGAAGATGATGAGACAAAAGAGCGCTTCTACGAGCACCTAGACAACGCATACGAGCGCTGCCCCCGCCCCGATATCCAAATCGTGCTAAACGATTTTAACGCCAAGGTGGGCAGAGACGCCATCTACTGTCCCACAATCGGAAAATTTAGCTTCCATGCCAACACTTCCGTTAACGGAACGAGGCTAATCGACTTCGCCGCAGCACGAAAAATGGTAGTTAGTAGCACTAGATTCAAACATTTCGATATCCACAAGGCCACATGGTTGTCGCCCGACCAAAAAACCCGAAACCAAATTGATCACGTTGTGATTTACGAAAGGCACGCTTCGAGCGTGATGGACGTACGCACTATCTGTGGTGCCAATATGGACTCGGATCATTACCTTGTAGCAGCCAAGGTCTGCACGCGCTTAAGCGTTGCGAAGAACGTACGGAACCAAACGCAGAAAAAGCTAGACGTCGGAAAGCTGCAATCACAACAGACAACGCAAGCCTTTTTCTCTCGGCTCTTACACCTGCTTAGACAACGCACTCCTTCTCTCGATGATATAAGCGCGCAGTGGAACCATGTCTCCTGCTCTATGCGTACGGCTGCCGAAGAGGTGCTTGGATTCCAACGCCCCCTGAGGAATCAGTGGTAAGACCAAGAGTGCTGCGCGGCCACTGCAGAGAAAGACGCCACGTACAAATCCAGTCAGTAGCTACGCGAGCTGCGAAGGAGCTTCAAAGAGAAGAGAAGGGAAGAGAGACGTCTTTTCAGGAGTAAAAAAAACGAGGCAGAAAGACGTCAAAAGTTCCTGAGACAAAGTGCCGTCCGAAACCTCACCTTTAGTGATTTTGCGGAATGTTTTTAATATCGTGCTTCCGACCGTATAATACACACCATATTAGGGAATCTCTGCTCCCGACATCGAAAATGTATTTCGGCTGTCCGTTAGTATTTAAGAAAAACACGTTCAATTGAAATCAATTGAAATATATATATATATATATATATATATATATATATATATATATATATATATATATATATATATATATATATATATATATATATATAATTATATAAATATATACAATATATATTACTTACTTAAATGGCCCTTACTGGGTCGGTTTTGGCCGCTGAGATAAAGCCGCGCCAGTCGCTGCTGCGCTGCCGCCAGTTAGAAATACCAAGCGTTTCCAGGTTGTCCTCAACTTGGTCTTTCCAACGCAGATTTGGATGCCCTGTTCTACGCTGTCCACCTTCGAGCCTCGATTCAAGCACCTTCTTAGCGGGAGTGTTTTCATCCATTCTTTCAACATGACCTAGCCAGCGAAGCCGCTGAATATTGATGCGCTTGACTATGTCAATGTCGTAGAATAACTCATATAGCTAATGGTTCATCCTGATTCGATACTCGTTAGCAAAGCAGATAGGCGAAGTCCTTCGAAATGTCGAACTTGTGGGTGTAAAAATCAGCTTTTTGTTCAAGATGCACGGACTTCTTTCTGCTTGTTGACACAAGGAACTTTGTCTTGTCCTCGTTTACCACTAGACCCATTCGACGCGACTCTTTCTCCATTCTGGAGAATGCTCCGCTCACTGCTCGTGTGCTCCTGCCAATGATATCAATATCATCGGCATATGCGAGCAGCATGACACTTTTGTTGAGGATAGTGCCGCTTTGACGGTGTTCGGCAGCTCGAACTATTTTCTCCAACAATAAATTAACAAAGTCGCACGATAGGTTGTCACCTTGCCTAAAAACTCGCTCGGTGTGAAATGGCTCAGAGAGGTCTTTTCCTATTCTCACTAAGCAACGTGTGTTGCTCAGGGTCATCCTGCAAAGCCTTATAAGTTTCGCAGGTATACCGAACTCAGACATTGCGGCGTTCCCTTATCGGAGTGTCGAAGGCGGCTTTATAGTCGACTAATAGGTGGTAGGTGTCGATCTTTTTTTCTATGGTGTTTTCCTGGATTAGGCATAATGTGAAAATGTGGTATATGGTGGACTTTCCAGGTCTGAAGCCGCACTGATAAGGTCGAATCAGTCTGTAGACGATGGGCTTCAGTCTTTCAAATAATACGCTCGATAGAACCTTGTATGCTATCGGTAGTTGGCCACGGTAGTTGGTGCAGATAGTGGGATCCCCTTTTTTAAGTATTGAGCAGAGTACACTGCGGTTCCAGTCACTTGGCATTCTATCATCCGACCATATTCTGCTTACGAGCTCGTGCATGCTCTCAATTAGCTCTTCGCCTCCGGTTTTAAACAATTCAGCACGCACGCCATCAGCACCGGCGGCTTTGTTGTTTTTCAGCCGAGCGATGGCTGTTCTGACCTCGTCATGGTCGGGTGGCGGAATCTCGGCTAGGCGCCTCATTCCTAACCCCATGCATCTCAATCTCCTCACACTCACGTCTTTCTGCTTCGCTTTTTTTACTCCTGAAAAGACGTCTCTCTTCCCTTCTCTTCTCTTTGAAGCTCCTTCGCAGCTCGCGTAGCTACTGACTGGATTTGTACGTTGCGTCTTTCTCTGCAGTGGCCGCGCGGCACTCACCTCTTCGGCAGCCGTACGCATAGAGCAGGAGACATGGTTCCACTGCGCGCTTATATCATCGAGAGAAGGAGTGCGTTGTCCAAGCAGGTGTAAGAGCCGAGAGAAAAAGGCTTGCGTTGTCTGTTGATTCCGACGTCTAGCTTTCTCTGCGTTTGGTTCCGTACGTTCTTCGCAGCGCTTAAGCGCGTGCAGACCTTGGCTGCTACATGGTAATGATCCGAGTCCATATTGGCACCACAGATAGTGCGTACGTCCATCACGCTCGAAGCGTGCCTTTCGTAAATCACAACGTGATCAATTTGGGTTCGGGTTTTTTGATCGGGCGACAACCATGTGGCCTTGTGGATATCGAAATGTTGATATATGCACCTACCATATAAAGGGTCCGGACATTCCAGGTGCATATCCGTAAATCATGGTCCTCAAAACGTTTGCGTGAGTCGTCATCGTGGTAATCGGTTACCCGAGGCTTCTTTTATGTTTTCATTGGGCGCATAGGTTTTTTTTAGTGGTGGGACCCAAACCCAACGCACGAACCCTCTCTCTGTGGGAGATGTTCGCCACTCACTTTAGCCGACTTCTTCACCGGGTGGCGTAGAGCGTCGTTTCCAGGGACTTCCGCCGAAGTGGAAGCGTCGCCATTTGACAATTTGTCAAATGGTGACCAGTGAGTTGACTTGAGACGACACCGACAAGGATTGCTCTGGCTTCGCCATGTTGAAGCGCTCAAACAAGTTGCCTTGTGATAATCGCCCCCATTGCCCATATATATATATATATATATATATATATATATATATATATATATATATATATATATATATATATATATATATATATATATATATATATATATATATATATATATATATATATATATATATATATGAGGCGCTCAGCGCCAATGTGGCCTAATCCACATTGCTAAAAATATTGAGCTGAGCATGCAGTTCGATTCGCAATTTTTAAATCTATAAGTCTAAAAGAGTAGCTAATTTGTACAAGCTATAGTTTTACTCTGGTAAGCGATGGTTGTACTCTGGCACTTCATAAAATTAAAAAAAAATGTGAATGCCAAAATGGCCTAATTCACTTAGGCCAGATTTATTTATATAAAATTTTATATTCTGTTGATAGGCCAAATTTATTTAATTGCCTTAACACTTTAATTAATGTAAGCTATTACCGTAATATACATCTGCAAGCATAATAATAATAGTTAGGCGCTACAATCCTGAAGAGCGCACTAACCTCTGAGCTACCGATCTGCTTAGTAAATATCAAAATTGAACGAACAGTTTGCTGATGTTCTGTCAATTTCTTAAGCAGCCCCATAATATAAGAATAAAATGCGACTCACATAAAGCAAATTTAGAATACAAATCGGCTAAGAAGGAACTCCTTACAACTGAAAGAGATGTACATAAGTATATGGCGGAATCTGCTAGATCTGGAATGCAGTTCCAAAAGGAGTAACGATGAATATGCTGCTTTTACTTTTGATCTATTGAAGACTTTGTCTACTTATCTACAGGACTTATCTACAGGAATAGCCTATTACAAAAGACAATTGTGGGCATACTGTATTCATGATGACTTCAAGAGAACCACAAGAAATATGATATTGCATTATCCATTATTAAAAAACTATGTTAAGAGTCAGAAAGTTATCATGTACAGTGATCAATGCAATGGACCAAATATAAATGTAACAATGAGCACAATATGCAATTTATAGTCTATTGTTCAAACTTAAAATTAATATATCAGATTATGATTTGAAAAAATTGCATCATTGGAAAAATACAAAAATATAAATAGAATGGATTAATATTCAATGGCTTCGATTTCAAAACGAAAATCGACATATAAGAACATTTAAGTATTCCAATACGGAAGAGGCCTTGTTCAAAGAATTGGATATTTCAAAATTGGTTTAGATTGACTGTACCTAAACGGATGACATACTAATGAGAATAAATATTAAGTTCTGCAAGAATTAAAAAAGTATATACCACATATCAACTATTCATTTAATAATTAATTGAAAACAAATTCTCAAGCAAAGATGATGCTGGATGAATGATTTTCTTTGTTATATAAAATTATAAAATAATACAAAATTTCTTTATTTCCTTTATAAAAAATTTTAAGATATCTAGTAAAATATTATTATTATTCTTAATATTAACAATTATTTTTTACATAAGGGAGAGGAATGTTGTGAATTAGACTCAAATATTTTTTTCTTTTCCTTATGGATATTCAATATTTACAAAATTTTGGATGTTGCTGTACATATGTTGAGCGCATCATGTTTATATCATGTTGTAGAGCAACATACCTCTTTCAAGTTTGCTTGCACAGTTATCAGAGTCTTGCAATATAATTTTACATTGCATGATTAGGGGGATATGTTAAAATAAGCAGAGCAGCGTTTGTTATCAATTTCACTATTTCGCAATTGGTGTGAGCCAAAAACTGCAAGTCGGACTTTCTTCAAAAGTCACGTATACCAAAACTGAGTGAAAGTGCCAACTCACTAGAAAATAGTGAAAATAGATTTTAAGTGAAACTTGCAACGAAGTGCAGTTTAAATAATCTTAAGTGGATGTAATACAATAAAAAAAAGTGTTATCCGATTTTAAACTAAAAATTGATTTTAATTAAATAATATTTAATAAATATTTCGTTGCAATTGAAAAGAGTGGAGTTTAAATAACCTTAAGTGGATGTAATACAATAAAAAAAGTGTTATTCGATTTTAAACTAAAAATTGATTTTAATTAAATAATATTTAATATTTTCCACATATATCGAGAAGGAACATAGAAATATCTCGAATCTCCAAAACAATCAACTAAGACAGGATTTAAAGTCACTTTGAATCATGTACTAAATCCAATTGTCTGGATTGCAGATTTTTTTCTCTTAGGTATTAAAAAACGGCATGATATACAATGTTTGCATGTGTGTGCTTTCACGAATAGATCAACAAAGCAAAGCCAGACAAGTAAGCGTCTATATATGTATGAATGTTAAAGATATAAAATCGAAAAAACGAATTTTCCTACGAATGTTGGTATGATTTCAGTTCGTAAACATAAATTGAGATTCAATTTGGCGTAAATACCATAAGTTGATTTCATGCCATTGTTATCTAAATACACTATACAACGCTTATGGGTAACGTGCGGAAGGTTTATACAGTAGAGGCAGGAGAAGAGGAGAAAGTGTCTAAAACCACTAATAAATACCAGTTTGATATTTTGCTGAATATTAATCCAATATCAGGATATCAGAACATTTCATAAAAAATCAAAAGAAGTTGCTGTTTTTTGGATAAATTTAGAAGAACAACAAAATAGTGCGGGGCCACCAGCAATAACTATTTTTGAATGAAACAAGGTAATTTCAACAATTCATTGATTGTACATTTTCATTTGACTGAACTTTTCTTCTTGGTTTTTTGTTGGCTAGGTTTGGAATGACCAGAAAAAAAGTCCGTTAAACGTTATATTTATAGAATAGAGGTGGAACTGGCGGTGGTCCCAACAAAAAAATAATATTAACTCCTTTTGAAAATTAAATTTTGAGTTAATAAATATGAAGGAAGCAGTAGAGGGCATTCCGGAAACTGCAACATTTGGATTAACATGCCTAAGAAGAAGTCAAGATGAAGACGATCGGGAAATTAGTGATGTAGGCCACGTCATTGAGGAAGAATTGAACATGCGCTTATGGACGATGAAAACGAGCATTCCTCAGTATTAATTGAAACACAGTTCATGAAAGAGGAAGCTCAACCAAAACAAAACCAGTTGGGAAGGTTAGATCACATGGGAAATTTTAAAGTAGGTGTAATTATGATAGTTAGGATTATCAAAATTATAGTCGGTCTAAGCCGACTATAAATACCCTACACATATGTGTGGTTACCATTCAAAGTGATATATAGGTCACCAGGGTATACGAATCCTGAAAATAACTACAAACATTCAATCGCTGAAGAATTTCCATTCATTTGATACCCATATTTACAAATGGGTAGGTGTACCGAATTTCGATTTTTTTTTTTTGTGAACCATAAGTCTTTTTGCCGGAAAACATTATTATAATGTATTTGAGCATGATATCAATATATATTTGACCAAAAAAGTTTATCTAAGCACGTATACATAAAAATTGATCTTTATATGTACATTTTATATGAGGTATTTGAACATAAGTGGTCGGATCATAGGTCACAATGGACCGATCTCGCCAATTTTTTCGCACATACAGCGTAGGTATATTAGTAATCTAAGTTATAAGTTTCATTTATCTAGCTCTTCAATTTTAAAAGTAGTATTGATTTGAACAGACAGACGGACAGACAGACGGACATCTCTAAATCGACTCAGGAGGTCATGCTGATCAAGAATATATATACTTTTCCATACCGGAGATGCTTCCTTCTGGGTGTTACAAACGGCGTACCAAACTGAATATACCCTTTCACCCTTAGTGTAGGGTATAAAAAGCAGGAAAAGAACGCCAACAGATCTTTTAGAACAAGAATTAGCAATTCAAACCAACTTATCAGATAATATAGAAAAATATTTTGAAAAATTACCAATTATCATTCCGAAATGCAGGATAATGTAAAAAAGATTTACAGATCAACTGATCGTTTGTATGGTATAAATAAACGACGACACACGGAATAAATGCGACATTACTCAGTAATAGAGGCATTACGAATAACGGAAGTGGAAAATAAAATTGAAAACAATAAAAGACTTATAGAAATTGAATTACTAAAATTAAAAAGAAAAAACTGAAACACAGATATATTGAATTATCTATAAGGCCCGTTATCTCATCTCAAAAGTTAAACTTTCTTAAATAGTGATTTGCTAACCTCTGATTTAATTCTAAACATGTTTAAATTTTTGATCATAACTTATCTAAATTTTATCGGCTGTTTACTTAAACAAGTGTAGAACTTCAAAATAATTCTCCAATTATAAATTAATGTCACAAAGTGAAAGGAAACATCAAAACTATAATAATAAACGTAAACAAAAATTCAATTTGCCGCAATGACTACCGAAACTCAACTGGGCATTTTGGATTAAATGTGTAATACTGGTGTCCCTTGGTGAATCGCCGCGGCCTTAATAATTTTTAAATCTAATTCCGTGATTAGTTCGCTTTTTGTGTGGTGTTTTGTGATAATTTATGATGATGAATTAAAGAATTGCACTTTTCCCATATTAAAAACGCAGAAAGGTTTATTTCAATATATGTGTATCCAAAATATTCATTAAATTAATACCAAATCATATATGTTAAGATTATCATAGAACGATATGTTGAGAAAAGGATTGTGGTCTTGCAGTTTGTGATTTTTTTCTCCGAATAAATTTCATATTTAGCAAAGTTTATCTTCCGTAACCACAGGCATTTCTGTGTTTAAATTTAAACATGCATCACAGAGTTAAACATTGCTATATTGAGATAAGTTATCGACACACAAATTTAAACATTGTTTAAACACTGTTAAGACTTAAACAATGTTTAAAGTTGAGATGAGTTAACGGGCCTTAGTCGTCTATTTCCTTATTATACGATATAATAATGTATTATTATTAAAATTGCGTTTTTATTAAAAAAATATTTTTTATTGATCTGTAATTATATTCGTTCAATTATGTTGCGATATCGGGAATGAACTTCATTAAATTTGCTTTCATTCGATCCTGCCTCTGTGAGGTGTTAAAAGACACGGTTCCATGATATTGTTGTTAATTAGCGCATACATTTTTCTTTTCTTTATGGTTCTTCACTATTCATTCAGTTTTGGATGTTGCTGTACATATGTTGAGCGCATCATGTTTTTATATCATGTTGTACCCATGTTGTACAGCAACATGTTCATAGCATTGTCCCAACACTTCACGTTGGCAACAATAATAATAATTTAGGAAAGCGCTAAGCTTTGCATAGAACACACCTCTTTCAGGTTAGCTTGCACAGTAAACAGAAGCTGGCAATAATTTGGCAAAGCGCTAAAGCTTTACTTAGACCACACCTCTTTCAAGAGGCTTGTAATACATTTTTCCATTGCATAATTTTGGGTCTATGTTAAAATAAGTGAAGCAACAATTCTGATATTTCATATTGGTGTCAGCCAAAAACTGCAAGTCGGACTTTCTTCAAAAGTCACGTACACCAAAATTGAGTGAAAGTGAAAACTCACTAGAACAGTGAGAATAGAATTTAAGAAAAGTTTGCCACGAAGGTATTGTTAATACCTTTCGTTCAAAGACTATAAGACGTGCGACTTCGCAAAAAACATATTCAACATAGCAAAATCCTGTTTTTTATGATATTTTTTGGTACACGGATTGTGTACATGAGCTCTGCCGCATCTCTGCTTGCATTGTTGTTGTTTCACCGTGTAAAATTTTCAACAACACAAAACAGCTGTTTGTTAATTCAGATGCTGAAAATTTTGTGAAATTTGCCAAAATTTACACATTTTTTGCAACCGAACTACTCAAATGCAGAAGTTTTGAGTTACACGTAATGAGTCTAAAAATTAGCACTATTTTTTTAAAACTATGCCTAAAATTCATAGTCTAAGGGAAAAGTGAAAAAATAATTAACATTTTCTAAAAAAATTGTAAAATTTACGAGAAAAAAATAGCAATTTGGTGAATAAAACCAGTGTGTCCCCCTTTTCATTAGTTTAGGGAAAAAGGGACAAAACTTTTGCAAATATTACAATATTAAAAAAAATTTATTATATATTATGTTTATCTTAATATTTATATTATAAATCGATTTTATAATGAAATTATGTGTATGTTTATATAGCTGTAAATACGAAATATCGAACAATATTGCGCTTAAATATAATGAGGACGTTAAATAAAATAAACTAAAATTGTGAATTTACTTACGGCCGGTTGAATACAGTTATCAGTTAAAAACAATCTGACAAATAAATTTAATTTTTTGTTTTAATATCAATATTGAAATTGTCAGATTAACTAATCGATTTCCATCGCTAACTCATGGTTAAAAGTTGTATGCATCCGGGCATTAAGCAATTAACAGTCCGATAATCCCTTTCCGTAGAGATATTTTAAAATTTTTTCCTAGTTGACAATTTCGTACGCTTGTTTAGCCAAATATAGCTCTTCATCATGCCTGACAACGATATCATCCATAATTCGTATCAAAATCGGTTGAAAATTGTACCCACACTATCAATTTTTGAATAAAACTAAATATATATAAACTAAAACGTTGTTTACGTTTGTTTTGAGTATTTTTACGTTGTCAGAAAATTAATTTGTTATTAAATTTCTGTTTGGCGCAAACATCGAAAGCAGTGGTGAATATGTTGAATATAAAGGGGGAAAAATGTCTAAAATGAGAAAATCTGTGGCATTATTGTCCAAGTTGAATAAAAGTTGTCTAAGTTGAATAAAAAGTTGTCCAAATTGCGACTGCGACGCACACTAACAAAACGATTTTTACATCTACATTGACGGAGTTTCATGTCTTGTGGTCTATGCTTTCGTTGCAATTTAAAAGATTGTAGTTTAACCAACCTCAAGTGGAGGTAGTGCACATAATTAAAGTGTTTTTTTCTAAAATAAAAAGTGTTCATAATAAATAAATATCAAGGAAATTATTCAACCATCTAGAATATACAACAATATTTTATTAAAAGACATAGCAAAAATGATGAACCGCACACCATGGTGAGAATTTCCATTTGATTCGAAATTGTGCACCAATGTGCGTTTGTAAAAATTACCCAGAAGTCAAAAATTACGTACGCCTTCACAGTATTCTCTCTCCATAGTTGCCCTTAACGCACTCACATTCCATATAAAAAGAGTCGTGGCATGCACCTGGGTGTGTTGCATCCACGTATCGAATTCTTAATTCGTTGTCACAAATCTGTTTAAAAGTAATTTATATTTGAATTGCGAAAGACCAGCTTTGTGGTCGCTACCAACACCTTTTTGGTATCCTCCTTCCGCAAAAATCGCTAACATGCACTCAACTTTATTAAGGATTAAACTGCAAATGATTTTTTACACGACGGCAACGCTTCAGTCAAGAATTAAATGCCGACTTTATAATACTCTAACCAGAATTGGGGTGGACAACGGAAATTCTTAAACAGAATTGCGAGGGGGACGAAAAAACTTTATTTTTTTTTAACTTATGATATAATTATAGTTTTTCGAATTTTAAGCTTCTAAATTGTTTCAATTGCTATAAAGTACAGTCTTTATAAATAAAATAAACATTTGATAAGCACAATGTCGAATTAATTAGCAATTCATGTTGTTTTAAAATAAAATGCAACTCCGTTCCCCTGCCGCTTGACGGCTAAAACAGATATAAATCTAAATCAACGGAAAATTCGCCGCGTAAAAATCGTAACGGTTGCAGTTCTGTGCCATCTCGTAAGGTTATGTGCTTTTTAATTTGACAGTGGAATATCCGCCACGGATTTTTTTTCTAAAAAAAATAGTCCCTTTACAATATATACAGACTTTACAAGCATTCAGCAGTAGTGCCTAAGATTGATTCTTATTACAAATAATGGCAAATAGTTCTATTGTACTTACAGTGATTGCTGCATCATAAGCGGATTTAATGTGTCTCTTAAATTGCGTCGAATAGTTCGTTGATCTTCTGCAACATATTAGGCCTCAAAAACCAACAGCCTTAAAGCTTAGCAATTCATGCTCTTTATATTTATAGTTATGTATTTCTTTTATTAACTTTTACACAAACAAATATAAATTTACATATGCAAGAATATATTTTTTTTATTTATTTTATATATCAAAAACGTCAGATTTAAATTCGAATTTATATTTATAAATTTCCTAAGAAATTAATAACTGAATTCAAGAATAATTCTACTTATTTACAATTAACTGATCTCAAGACTTATTCTACTTAGTTACTTTTTTACAACTAAGAAAATCCATTTCTTGAAATTAAGGATTTTTACGTTTAGCTGTATATAACTCCGTATACATCTTGATACCTTCTGGATTATAAACATTTCTTCCCTCCGTGCGATTGCTTAATACCAAGTAAAATCCACGAAATTCTACAAATATTGACCTAAAATTTGAAATAATTTAAAAAATGAACTAACGATTATAAAAAATTATCCTATAGATCTTTTCCAACATAGTAGGAGTCGCACAAGCCGCGTCTCACAGGCGACTGCAGCCGGTGACAACGGTCTTGTCGCCGCCGAGGACATTGAAGACGACGATGACATTTTCTCCTACACACTAGTACCTAAGCCTAAGACAAACTGGCCGCTGAGACGGTCGTCGCCTGCATGGATTGTCGCGTGTCGTTCGAGGAGTTTTACAACGAGCCACTAAGCGATGTTATACACATGGATCGCGACTATTTGTCCTTTAAGAATCGCTCCTTGGATCTGAGCAATGAGAGTACGTTTGAAATCAATTCGCTCTACACATTACTGCATCACTTTGGCGTCGGTGCCGATGAGGCACGCGTCCCGATCTAAAGCCCAAAGTGCGACGTGACCATATTATCCATGATGCTTTGAACGGCGTAAGTTACATGTATTTAAATTTTTCGATTTTATATTTGAATTAAATTAGTTCTAATTTTACTTATTAAAAACGTTTTTTTTTTGCATTTGAAATTTTATATGAGGTATTTGAAAAAAAGTAGTTTATAGTTTACAATAGACCGATCATGCTTTGTTTAGGCAGCGTATATAAGTAGTCTTAATTAGGATTAACTCTTCTAATCGTGATTTCAACCGACAGACGATACCACTAAATCGACTCAGAAGACCTCCTGATAAAAAATATATATACTTTTCTATAACGGGAATGCTTACATCTGGATGCTCACTTTTAGTGTAAGGTATAAAAAAATATTTCAAACTGAAGATTACGTTCTCATTTTAGACAATGAAAGTAATTAAAAAAATAAAAATGTATGTGATTTCGTCTAAGGACAATACGCATTAAAGGGTTAACATTGTCAAACTACCCAAATAGGAAACTTATGTCTGACATATGTCGTTAAGTTAATTTTTAAATGTTTTCAATATATGAAAAGTTTGAAAAGCCGTCATTTACTAATACAACTGAGCAACCAAAAGAATACCCTAAATTTATACAGAAAGATTACTTAAAGCAATTATTCAAAAATCGTTTTTTAGCAACAGAAGTGCAACCAATAAACAATTTATTTAGATATGTCAAAATTTAAACAAAAATTGTATTTAAAAGTTACCAAGGAAGGGTTATTTAGTGGGTTTCAGTGAAATGTTAAACTTAGTATAATGTTTTCCACGTGGTTTCCAGTATGATTTAGAACATTCGACTGAATCAGTTGTTGCAACACCGCGTATCAGTTCAAACAACTAATGAATACAATTGACACAACCAATTTGTTTAGCTGTGGTAGCCAATTTAATTATAAGGATTTGGCCATTTGACCTAGCCCTACACTCTAACAAAAAATGGTGGGAATTTACTACTATTATAGTAGGCAATGGATTACCTACAATTATAATAGTTACCTACAATTACCTACAATTATAATGAAATACAAAAAAATCACGTTAAAATTGCGTAAAATAATAACTTTTTATATAGCGTTATTTCTCGAAGGAAAATTCGACAAAAGGCCATTCATTGGGTATTTGGTTGGTACTCAATAAAAACTCATCACTATTTTCAGTGAATGAGTGTAACTAAATTACAAATTTACGTCGATTTTCATAACTATTTTTAGCTTGATAATCGACGTATTTTACTTTTATTCAGTATATTAAAGTAAATCTAACGCAACTGCTACTTAACGTTATCCACATATTCTTCGACATGTAGCATCCAGCGAGGTTACATGACCACTGCAGCAAACAGATCTTGTTTTAGGAACACTTGCACTCATTTCGGATCACTTACACAACTGAATGTGTCCAATAACTGTGGAAAGTTGCGTTAGATCACTTTACTTTGAAATGCTTAATAAAACATGAACTATTTTATTTGTATTAAAATTAATCATAATGTCTGCACCGTTTAAGTACATTTTATCAAATGACATACAATGTGTACCTCATTGTATTAATACATCTTTGACAGCGAAAAAACACGCTTCTTTCAGCGTTAAAATTACACTAAAATAGCGACAAAAATCACGCGAATTTCATGAAATTATTAAAAACACACTATTTATGGCGTACATTTAAAAAACACGCTCTGTATCTGTTTTTGCAATACTTATTATAGAATATCACCAAAAAAGCGTGAAATTGACTACATCTATAGTAGTAATATTACAATCATTTTTTAGAGTGTAGCGCTCCAACGTGTTGCAAACACGAAGACAGCGTCACAACTGCGTTCCAGAGATCGAACATTTCCGACGATTCGTTGTGCTGCTGACTTTGTGTTTGCAACACCTTGGATCGCTAGGGCTGCATATAGAAATACAACATATAGAAACAAAATCGCAGGACTCGGTAGAATAGTATGTCCGTTGTTGAAGAAAGTATATTTGGGCATGAAAAAACCGAATAGTAACAACGAACAAGCCTTAACACAATTCCAAATTTTGTTTACACGTGGCACGCGCTGTCCGCAGCACAAAACAAATCCAGTGAAAAATCTAAAGCTTGCGCGACTGGTGTTGTCCTGCTTTGGCACCGCTTTTATACAAGACAACTGATTTCGCAGTTGAATCAAATAAAACTTGGTTGCTACAACTTAATGTTATATAATTACCTGTTATAATAATAAATTATAGTTTGGCGCTACAGTCCTGTATAGAACTTCGGCCGAGCTCTCTCACCATTTTGAGCTGTGCGTGTTATATTTGTACTCAAAGTGGTGCGACCTACAGTTTATTGCCGAATCCGAACGGCGGGTGAGAGCTTTTTCATAGGCAATGGTTTTACTCTCGTAGGTTTGCCATTTACTGACGAGAGGTAGCGCGGTATAGAAAATGTTTCTATGAAAAGATGTTGTTAGCCCCAGTCCAGTCTTGAACCGGGGACCTTTCGGCTCGCAGTCCAACGCACTAACCACTGAGCTACCGCGGCTACCTGGTAAGTCAACTAAATATTGGTTAGGTCTTATTTTGAATTTAGTTGCCGTAGCAATGGAAATAAAAAAATTGAAAATGGATAAAAAGTTTGTTTCTCCAATCAATGTTGCAGTTGCTTCAACTGTTGGTTACGCTTCATACTTGTGTTGACCACAAATTAATTTCAGTTGAGACTCACTAAATTTCGTAGATGCAAATGAATATTCGATGAAACAACTCCACGCCAAGCAATTATTTTTTTATGAGCAGCGAGCGCAACTCATCGCTCTACACATTGCTGCATCACTTTGGTGCCGGTGCCGATGAGGCACGCGTCCGGATCTAAAGCCCAAAGTGCGACGTGACAATATTATCGACGATGCTTTGATTGGAGTAAGTTACATGTATTTAAATTTTTCGATTTTATATTTGATTTAAAATGAATTAGTTCTAATTTTACTTATTAAAATCGTTTTTTTTTTGCATTTGTAATTTTATATGAGGAATTTGAAAATAAATAGTCGATTTATAGTTCACAATAGACCGATCATGCCAATCATTTTCTTCTTTAGACAGCGTAGATATATAAGTAATCTAAATTAGGATTTTTATTCTAGTTTTTCTGTAATCGTAATTACAACAGACATACGGATATCACTAAATCTACTCAGAAGATGTCCTGATCAAAAATATATATATTTTTCTATAACAGAAATGCTTACATCTGGGTGTTAAAAACGGCCTACAAAACTAATTATACCCTTTCACCCTTAGTGTAAGGTATAAAAAATATTTCAAACTGAAGATTACGTTCTCATTTTAGATTATGAACTCTAGACGTACGTTTAAAAAAAGCAATTAAAAAAATAAAAATTTATAATAATATATGTGATTTCGTCTAAGGACATTACGCATTAAAGGTTTAACATTGTCAAACTACCCAAATTGGCAACTTATGTCTGACAGATGTCGTTAAGTTAACTTTTAAATGTTTTCGATATCTGAAAACTTTGAAAAGCCGTCTTTTAGTAATACAAATACTCAACCAAAAGATATCTGTTTGTTTTGTCAAAATTATGCCCTAAATTTTTACAAGAAGACGACTTGAAGTATTGTATTTAAAAGTTGCCAAGGAAGCGTTATTCAGTGGGTTTTGCAGTTTTCAGTGAAATGTCAAACTTAGTTTAAAGTTTTCTACGTTGTTCCCACATATTAATCAGTAAATATATGTTATATGTTGACTATGGACAAAATTACATCTAGTTTAAACCAAGTTGAAATTGAAAATATGACTGAATACTAGGACAAGACTCCTAACGAATATATTAATATTCGTTGTTCCAGAAAATTATACTAGAGAAAAGGATCCTGCAAACCTAAACAAGCAACGGTTCCGGCTTCAGTTCATGTTTAAAGCAGCATTGACATTAACAAAATCCTTAAGTGTTTAAAAAGCTTTACACTAAAAAACAATGTTGGTCGAAACCTCATGCAAAAGCCTTTTGTTTATCTTTTATGTCTTATTTCATGTGTTCCATATTAAAGACACTTTGAATCATCAATATTTTTAATTTTAAGAATTCCTTTCGAATTCTGTCAAACGACACAAAAAAACAAGAAAAATTAAAAATATGAAATAAAAAATATTTTTTAATATAAAACGTTTTTAATGTGAATTTTTAGTATGATTTAAAATGAAACGTGGGACGGTGATAATATAATGTTTGGATTCTTAAAGTTCACATTTAACCCGTTTTATAATAAAAACAATATTTTTTATTTCATAATTTTCGTTTTGTTTTTTTATATTTTTTATTTGCTTGCTTCAATTAAAAATATTTTATTTAAATTTAACTTAAAATATAGACAAAGAAGGTAAATTATAAAAAATATATATATGTATTCAGCCAATAAGAAATTAAATATTTTTATAGTGTGCAATAAATAAAGATTGGATTTTCAAATAATATAGGAGCGATGCGTTACCTCTCAGGTTGATACTAATACCATGTGGTATGTAAAAAGCTAACTTTAAAACGAAGTCACAAAGTAATTTTTTGAACGCTGCATACGCAGGTTTAACTCATCGCCCTTTGAGAATGAAGCACAATTTACGATGATTGATATTATATTAGGACTACACATCATCTATAATTTTGCCTGTGCACTTTCCTATGGTTGTCTATCGCAAGCTGATAGCCAGCCATGGTACCTTCTACGATCTGGCTGACTGGAATCCCACGTTGCATCGCAGTCTCAAGTCAATGCAGACCTTTAAGATCAGTTGCAACGATGTGTTTGGCGAACTGATGGAGCATGAATTGAAAGTGGGCGGCGCTAATATTGTGGTCGGTTGAAAATAATAATGTGTAGGGTTGGAAATAATAAAGACAGAAATAGTAGTAAAAATTAAGACCAAAGATGTCTCATTGTCGTTTCAAATCTACTTCACGATTGCTTAATATCAAGAAAAATCTACGAAATTCTACAAATAATGACCTAATATTTGAAATAATTAAAAAAATGAGCTAAGGACTAAAAAACATTTTATATTATAAAAATTTCTCC
Source organism: Dryomyza anilis (assembly GCA_951804985.1). NCBI lineage: Eukaryota > Metazoa > Arthropoda > Insecta > Diptera > Dryomyzidae > Dryomyza > Dryomyza anilis. Next base: position 3,456,620 of record OX638136.1, on the reverse strand, counting down.
TATAGATTGCTTTCTTTGCCAACATACTCGCCGGTCAGTGGGAGTCGCAAAAGTCGCAAGTCACAGGCGACCGCAGCCGGTGACAGCCGGTTGCCGCCGAGGACATTGAAAACGAAGATGACATTTTCTCCTACACTCCTTAGCCACACTTTACGTCTGGTTGTCGTCGTCGCGTTTCTTTCGATGAGTTCTATAACGAGCCACTAAGCGGTGCCATACAAATGGATCGCGACTATTTCTCCTATAAGAATCGCTCCTTGGATCTGAGCAACGAGAATAGGTTTCAAATGCTATTTTTTATAAATAGTGTGAGGTATAAAAAAAAATATTTCATACTGAAGATTACGTTCACATTTTAGACAATGAACGTTGAAAAAAAAGCAATTTAAGAAATAACCAGTTGGGAAGGTTAGATCACATGGGAAATTTTAAAGTAGGTGTAATTATGATAGTTAGGATTATCAAAATTATAGTCGGTCTAAGCCGACTATAAATACCCTACACATATGTGTGGTTACCATTCAAAGTGATATATAGGTCACCAGGGTATATGAATCCTGAAAATAACTACAAACATTCAATCGCTGAAGAATTTCCATTCATTTGATACCCATGTTTACAAATGGGTAGGTGTACCGAATTTCGATTTTTTTTGTGAACCACAAGTCTTTTCGCCGGAAAACATTATTATCATGTATTTGAGCATGATACCAATATATATTTGACCAAAAAAGTAAGCACGTATACATAAAAATTGATCTTTATATGTACATTTTATATGAGGTATTTGAACATAAGGTATCATAACATAAGTGGTCGGATCATAGGTCACAATGGACCGATCTCGCACATACAGCGTAGGTATATTAGTAATCTAATTTACAAGTTTCATTTATCTAGCTCTTCAATTTTAAAAGTAGTAGGGATTTCAACAGACAGGCAGACAGACAGACAGACGGACATCGCTAAATCGACTCACGAGGTCATGCTGATCAAGAATATATATATATATAGGCGTACCAAACTGAATATACCCTGTCACTCTTAGTGTAGGGTAGAAAAATTTATATATGTGATTTCGTCTAAGGACAATACGCATTAAAGGTTTAACATTGTCAAACTACCCAAATAGGCAACTTATGTCTGAAAGATGAAATGAAATGTTTTCGATATCTGAAAAGTTTGAAAAGCCGTATTTTAGTAACACAAATGATAAACCAAAAGAATGCCCTAATTTTATACAGAAAGATTACTTAAAGTAATTATTCAGTAATCGTTTTTTTAGCAACACATATTCAACCAATAAACAATTTATTTAGATATGTCAAAATTTAAACAAAACTTGTATTAAAATGTTATCAAGGAAAGGTTATTAAGTGGGGTTTTCAGTGAAATGTCAAACTTAGTTTAAAGTTTTCCACGTTGTTTCCACATATTAATCAGTTAATATGTCATTTTAAATATTTGTTATATGTTGACTATAGACGAAATTACATATAATTTAAACCAAGTAGAAATTGAAAATATGACTGATTACTAGGAAGACTCCTAACGAATATAATAATATTCGTGGTTCCAGAAAAATGTACAGGAGAAAAGGATATTCGTCATAGTATTAAAAACTCAAACGAGCAACAGTTACGTCTTCAGTTTATGTTTAAAGCAGCGAAGGGCAAATCCACACATTAACGAAATGCTTAAGTGTTTGTGCGTTTGAAATGCTTTACACTTAAATCAGTGTTGGTCGAAAGCTCATGTAAAAACTTTTTGTTTATCTTTTATGTGGCAACATTGAAATACTTATTTTGTGTGTTCCATATTAAAGATACTTTGAATCATGAATATTTTTAATTTTAATAATATTAGGCCTTTCGAATTCTGGCAGACAAAAATCTAAGTGACACAAAAAAATAAGAAAAAAAATATTTTTTAATATGAAACGTTTTTAAAGTGAATTTTTAGTATGATTTAAAATGAAACATGGGACGGTGATAATATAATCTATTGGATTCTTAAAGTTCACATTGAAAACGTTTTATAATAAAAACAATATTTGTTTGTTTCAATTAAAAACATTTTATTTAAATATAACTTAAAATATAGCCAAAAAAATGTATTATAAAAAAAGACAAAAATATTTTTATTATGTGAAATAAATAATGATAGGATTTTCAAATAATAGAGCAGCGATGCGTTACCTCACATGATGATACTAATATCATGTGGTATTAAAAGGCTAATTTTAAAACGAAGTCACAAAGCAATTTTTTGAACGCTACATACGCAGGTTCAACTCATCGCCCTTTGAGTATGAAGCACAATTTACGCTGATTGCCTTTATATTGGGACTGACCATCTATAAAAATATTATTTTGGCTGTGCACTTTCCTATGGATGTCTATCGCAAGCTGATGGGCAACCATGGTACCTTCTACGATTTGGCTGACTGGAATTCTACGTTGGATCGCAGTCTCAAGTCAATGCAGACCTTTAAGATCAGTGACAACACTACATTGAGTGTTGTAACTGAAAGATTTATGTGTTTAAATATCAAATTATTAAAGAAATAAAATTGCAAGTGACCTAAAGTCCTCCGGTAATGAAAGTATTAAATAAAAAACATATAAACTGTGGAATATTAAAACAAGTAGAAACAATAAAAATTAGTGTAATAAGCAGAAAAGGAGCGGTATAAAGTTCATGGGAGAGTAGAAAACGAAACCAACAGGTGGCAGTAGCTACGCTCTTCTGTTTTTCTTTATACCGGCCTGTTCACATACACTAAAATTGGGATGACCAACTCAGCTGTTAGAGTTTGAGCAAGCACTATGAATATAAGTTCGTGTGAAATGCAAAAACTCTCAGTCGTTCACGCTGTCATCGTTTCCAAAAAACTCACAGTCATTTCTAGCAAATAACCCAGTAGAAGTTGTGAAATAGAATTTTTGACTAATTTTTATTTAAATCTGAAATATAATTATTATATATTATTATTTATATATAATCTAAATTTATTTTCCTGGGGAGTGGGCAGCTTATGTTTATAGTTTTTCTTGAAATAAAAAAATTGAGATGTTTACTTTCACAATTGAAACGTACAGTGTAAAAGTACATCTAGTACCGCTAAAAATATAATGTTTATGTTGTTTAAATGTATAAAAATGAAGTCAATTTAAGAAATGGTCAACAATTTATATTTCGTACTGCGGTTGCATACGTATAATTGAAGTCGATTGCACACAGTGGAACATAGTATTTTAAGTATGATTTAAATATATATATATTATTATTGATTGTTGTATACTTTATTCTCAATGTTATTAATAATAAATAATTATGTTAGTCGAACTAACACACACACATACATATATATATATATATATATATATATATATATATATATATATATATATATATATATATATATATATATATATATGCCGCGGTAGCTCAGTGGTTAGTTCGTTGGACTGCGAGCCGAAAAGTCCCCGGTTCAAGCCTGGACTCGGGCTAACAACATATTTTCATAGAAACATTTTTCTATACCGCGCTACCTCTCGTCAGTAAATGGCAAACCTACGAGAGTAAAATCATTGCCTATGAAGAGCTCTCACCCGCCGTTCGGATTCGGCAATAAACTGTAGGTCCCACCACTTTGAGTACAAATATAACACGCACAGCTCAAAATGGTGAGAGAGCTCGGCCGAAGTTCTATACAGGACTGTAGCGCCAAACTATTATATTATATATATATATATATATATATATATATATATTTATATATAATATATATATATATATGCAACTTACTAAACGACAATTGAGCAACACCAAACGATGTTAACTGGAACCCTCGATTATTGTTACAATTTTTTAAAAATACTAAATACTAACTAACATTATTTTATAAAACTTAATTATATATATATATATACTTAGTAACATAACTTTTTTTTATATATATTTTTTTAATATATATTTAATTTATTTTTTTTTTTGGTTTTTTTATTATTATTTTTCATATTCTTAATTGTTGCATATATATTTATATTTTAATTTTTTGTTTTTTTTTTTTTTGAAAAAGGATACAACCCCAACAAACATGGAGAAAATCCGTAAAGTACTCGCAGAGTTATCTCAAAAAGTTGAGGTTGACGCAAAAAGTTAAACATGAGTTAATCAAAAGTATACACTTGTGCTTAACTTTGTCACCAACGATTATCGCAAAAAGTTTGAAGTAAGTATAACCCTTCACTCAAAAATGTACGCAAGCGTACTTTGCGTTTATCGCGCAAATAAATACAGTTTCATACATTAAACTTTTAATTATCGCTATTTCCTGAAGCTAACTAAGTGGAGTCCACACTTGAATAATAAACTATAAAATGTTTTTCAAGTTTTATTTAAAAAAAAACATATATTAAACAATAACAATTTTACAAAAAGACTAATATTAGAAAAACAATAATTTTAGAAAAGACAATTTTAATTTAAATGCGATTTGTTTTGCCTTATTATACGTTCTCTGGAATGGCGCAGCCACGCTTTTATAGAACTGCTGAATTTTGTATCAGTATAATTTGGGTATTTCTTGCGGATGGCCGTAATTAAAACTTCACTAAAAGATTTTAAATTGGAAAAACTGAATTTCTGTTCCGTCCCTTTCCAAGAGAAATGTATTAGCACTTCATCGTTAGTAACAGCTTGCAGCATGTTTCTTGCAGCTGCGTTTTCGTCTCCTAAATTTACATTCTTCAATGCGCATATCTGAAATGTTATATATGTTAGTTAATTATAATAAGAAAAAAGTGGTATAAAAAAATTAAATTACATTTTTTAAATCTGTATATAAATACTTTTGTAATAAATAATGTAATATATAATAACCAAATTTTACGCACGTATATAATATATATCAAACTAAATCATTTTTCAATTATTTTTTCTTAAATAATTCATTTAATTCAAATTGCATTGTTACGTAATAAAATTTAATTCGTTACATTTACAGGTAATTGAATTATTTTTGTAATAAAAAGTATTTTTAAGTATTTTATCTTAAATAATAAATAGTATTTTATATAAATTAAACAAAAGAATTTAAATTTATATAAAACGACTACGGGTGAATTATGGTGAGTATTGGCTTTATTAGTAATAAATAATATCAAAAGCTTACAAATTGGTCGGCAAACTTTGAATTTGAGCAATCTGTATTTATGTTATTTAATTCTTCAGGACTATTAGCTCTAATTATTGAAGTAATGTCCTCCACATTTGTTTGACATTGATCTTGTTTTAATTTGGTTAACATTTCCTGCGTTATTTTCAATTCTGATAAAATGATATCCATTTTTGCGTTTAAACTCTTAAAATTTTCTTCTGGCGACGTCTGAGTTGCAGTGTTTTTCCTTGACGGAATTTCTGAAAGATAATTTATTAATTTAATAATAAATAATTACTTTTTTAAACTAATTACCTCTTCGCATTGGCGTTGTGAAAGTCATTTCTGCGTCATCCTCATTAATGTAATCATACTGGAACCGTATTTCGCACGGTTTAGGAAATGAATGCTATTTTCGTGGATCCAATTTTGGTGTTGAATTACTGGCCGTCTCTGCAGCAGCATTCTTTTCAAAGCTCCTGATTTTTTTGAATAGCGGTTGTGAGCCGTGTACTTCTAATTTTGCGTATATTTATATATATGATAGATGTAAATAATTTTTAATTACCTTTTTCTTTACGATTTATATTTAATGCTTTGGGTATTACATTATCTTCAGTGTGATGACGTTTTGTAGATTCTGTTTGTGTTATAAAGCATTATATTGCAGAAACATATTTAAAACACATAATACATACCATAATTTTTATTTTTAAAATAATTTTCAAAAGCATTGTCGTCATCAGTGGTTATTGCAAAATCACAGTTATCTTCACTACTGCTGCTTAGTAACTTTGCAGGTTTTCTTATTTTCCGCTTTTGAGATATCATTTCTGTTTCTGAATTAGAAGTTATCTCGGCAAGTGTCTCTTTTTTCAAGGCAAAACTATAAGAATCTAGAAATATATATGGTTCATTAGAAGTTACATCCATTTTTTGAATAGTTCCATCAAATTTTGTATATAGTGTATCAATATTAGTATGTAGTGGTGTTAATGTTTTACCGTGCTGTCTTAATGATTCGTTTTTGTGTTCTATTTCAAAATTGGTTGATATATACCGATATTGGACAATATTTCTCTATAGTCATACTTCTTCCAGGATGAATTGTAAGGAATTCTTTCTTTTATTGCATTTTTTTAAAATGCGCCGGTCAAGTTGGGCCAATATAGTTTCCCACCTACTAACCAACAGCTAGGAACCGCTTGACACAATTTTAGTCCTTCTTCAATTGTTTCAACAACCGAAAACATACTTTTAAAAATATAAAAATGTTAACAAAATAAAAAACAATAATAGAAATATAGGATTTAAATAATTCAATATTTTTACTTGTATTTATAAAATGAACATTTTTTAACACAATTACAATAATGGGCAAAACGCAAGTTTAGTTTGACTGACTTTAAAAGAAAACAATTTTAAAGAAACATCCTCTATATCAAATATTTTACAATCATCTAAAATACCATCAGATGAAAAAATTTGCAAATTCATTGAATTGAAAGGATTCTTAAAGAATGCATCTTGATTTTTCAAATGTTGTCCACTGATGAAATATTTACCATCTTTAAAAAAGATAAATGAAAACATTACAATTGCATTGCTATTAGTCAAAAACCATGTGTTCCTATCAGTAGTATTAATTTTAAAGTTTTTAAATGTTATTTCATTTTTATTATTTTTGAAAAGTGGATAATTATTTTCTGTAATTTGATTAACTTCAGTTGTACTTCTTTCAAAAATTCGATTTGATATTTGTTGCAGAGGTTTGTTTTTCTTTCGTATCATTCGTTTAATTTGCTGCATATTATTTTCGAATGGAAAAGAACTAAAATTATGCAATTTTCCATATAATTCAACATCATTACATATGTGTACAAGATTATGCACGTTGTAAACTATATTGGATTCGCCATATATTTCTTTGAAGTCTTCGACAAATTTTAAAAGCAAGTCTCGTGCTAAATCAATATATTTTTTATGATTAATTTCATGTTCCAAAATTCTTATAGCACAATGAAAAATTAGAAAATGGTTATATACTGTTTTTTTTTAATAACATTTGCAGAACCACAGGACCAGTATATAAAAGAAACGTCCGGAATTCCTCTGCCTTCCACATTTTAAAAGAATTCAGTTCTCTGATATTGCGAGCAAACTCCTTTGGCCGACTATTCTCAGCCGAGAATAGCATGTCGTTGATTTTGTTGTTCATGGCAGTAGTTATCCTAAATTCCAATGGACCTTCTTTCCATAACATAAGAAGTTTTTTCGTGACCCCTAAGCAAACTAAATGTAAATAATCTAATGGGAATTGCGACACCATTCCAATACCAATTTTTTCCAAAATTGGATCGTACAAATGATGATCTTCTTGTGCACGCGTCTTAAAGTTTTCATCCGTGCGCAGTTGAGCACGGGCATCCGGAAAACACATTCTTCGGTCAACGTGAGAACTTTCTTGCATACATTTAGAACACCCAAAATAACCGGTATGCCCTTTTGTTCCGGTTAAAAATGTTTTCACAGGCGTGTCGCATATAAAACTTCTTACTTTAATCGTGAAATCTACGTCTCCCATTTGACTGGATGTTCTTGAAGCAATACAAGTTCATCATATAATGGTGTTAAATATGTGTTGCTGTCTTTTGGTTTTTCATAACCATGGTAAATTCCAATGATAAAAGGAGTAAATTTGTATTGATCCATGTTGCGAATTAATGCCTGAATAGGCCAAACATTGCTGTTTGTACTTTTACTTATTGGCAAACCATCTACATTAAAATCTAAATAAATGCATTTAGGAATAGCTTCAGCCGGTATATTTTTCAGTTGCTGAGTTAAAGAATTAGCTAGACCTAAATGTGTATATATGCCGGAACCCATGGGTATAATTTTGGTCGTCTTTGGTGTTTTCAGAAGAGTTCTTGGGTCTTTCGGCAAATTTTCATTAACAAATGGCCGAAGAATCGACAATAAATTGCGCAATGCTGTATGGGTAATGCTATTTTCATTGACCCAACTTTGTAAAAGATTGTTTAAATTGGAAGAACTTGATTCGACACAATTTATAATTGGATGGTCCATATTAGCATTTAAATTTGAATTGGGCAAGATGTTATTTATGGATTCATTGTGTATGTCCAACGGCTTATTTATATTTAAAGAAACTTCAGAGATTTCTTCATAAATGCGAACTTTTTGGGTTAACTGTTGTCTCATAAGCCTTCTTTTAAGCGATTTCTTTTTTATACCCCACGTCAATTTAAATTTAGACATTCTATTAAATATAAATAATATTCTGTAACTATATAAAATATTCATTCTATAAATATTATTTTGTTGTTTAGTTATGAAAAAATAAATAAATCTTACACTAAAAAAACATAATGTTTAGGAGAGTGTTGCATCAACTTTTTCGCAAAAAAAACAAATTACTACAATAACTAACTACAAATAAATTTTCAGCATTAGTGTAAGTAAACATCTGTTATCTTGAATTATGTATGCGATGTTTCCTATAAACATCAACAAAAATGTCATATTTGTGGTAGATTAACATTAACTAGGAATAGCTAGCCTTTCTACAAAAAAAAAACACTATTTGCAACTGCAAAGTTGTTTAAGGCTCGAATACCATCTTTGGTTTTCTTAGTGTATACAGAATAGGTTGGTCTAAACAACACAAATTGGAAATAGTTATGCTCATACCCGTTCACCCGTGCTCTATGGACTAAATATTAGTTATCAGAAAACAGTTTGGAAAAAAAAAATTTTTTCAGCCATTCCAAGTTTATATTGGTTTTACCATATAGGCTTGAGGTCACTGAATTTTTCAACTCAAGACATTGTTCAGAACAATGTCTTCATCACATCAAAACAAAAGATTGTTAAATCAATGATAGGTGTTTTGTTCTACCAGTGTCATATAAATGCCTTGTAATGGATGTTGGCGTGTCCGCGGTCTGATTTTCTAATTCAGAACTGTTTTTGAATAAAAATAATAAAACGAAATTTTATCGCATTAGGACGATTATTTTTCAAATTACTGGACAAAAAGACAGATTGACGGACAGATGGACGAACATGGCAAAATCGACTCGGAACTAATACTGATGAAGAATATATACACTAAGAAAACAAGATGTTTATGAAAGTCTTGCTGCAACTATCTTTTTAAATTTACGTAGCAAATATTCAAACATCCCGTAAGTTTAAACCAACTTGTAGCCAATATTACATGTATGCAGATAGTTACGAGATGTTATATATATATATAGATATACTTATACTAAATAACTAAAAAAAACTTCTCATGGGAGGTTTCTTACCTGTTGAAATGCGTAAATGTTGCTCCCTGGAATGATGCGCACTCAGTTGCGTTCGGGCGTATCGCGAAGGTAAATAACTGCTTGGCGCGCACTCAGTTGCAGGTTGTTGATCCTACGGATGAGAAATAGTTAAAATACTAAATAACTAAAAATTAAGGTTTCTTACCTGTTAATATGCGTAAATTTCGCTCGCAGCGCACTCAGTAACGTTCGGGAAGGTAAATAACTGCTTGGCGCGCACTCAGTTGCAGGTTGTTGATCCTAAGGATGAGAAATAGTTAAAATACTAAATAACTAAAAATTAAGGTTTCTTTGATTATTAATATGCATATGCGTAAATTGCGTAAATTTCGCTCGCAGCGCGTTCGGGCTTATCGCGGACTTAATGTTAATCGTTTAGATTGCATCATGCGACGCTTTCACACAATTTCAATGTTTGAAAATTGAAATAAAATTATTTGACACATTTTTCTAAGGCAGAAAACACACTTAGAACAAAGTACCTTTTATTTAGCAAATATCTTTAATATGGCATATTTTCGCATTTAACGCCAGATGACAAAGGAATATACGATTTTTTTATTAATAAATAATCCTTCGTTATATGACATTTTAATTATACAATTTATAACTTGTTAGTAAATATCATTCAAAACTAATATATTAGTATTTTGCAAAAAGGCATGTTTTAACTCTTTACGTAAATTCTAAGAGTGCTCGCAATGACTGTCCTTGCGAGTACACGTGTCCTTGCGAGTACACCCAGGTTTACTCGCAAGTTAAACGCAAGTGGGATTGTCGCAGATGGGTTTCCCTGAGTTAAACAAAAGTGAACCAAAAATTGGAGTGTTCGCATTGCGTATATTCTCAGTTTTGACTCAAATCGGACGGTGACTCAAAATGTTTGTTGGGAACTATTTTAAAATACTTAATACTAACATTTTTATATTCTTAATTGTTGCATATATATTTATATATTAATTTTTTTGTTTTTTTTTTTTTCGAAAAAGGTTACAACTATTTTAAAATACTTAATACTAACATTTTTTTATAAATCTTAATTGTCTATATAATTAAATAACTAATTTTTTTATATATTTTTTTTTTGAAATTTTTGCATATATATATCTATATTAATATATTTTTTAATGTTAAAAACTTAATTACTAATTATATGCCGTTTAATAAATTTATAAACTTAACCTATTTTTTAAAAATATTTATTTATTTAATATATATTATTTTTAATGATAATTTATATACTTTTTTTATTTTTAATTTTCTTTTTTTTAATATTTTAAAGTTTATTAATTAAAATTAACCCATTTTTTAAATATATACATAGAATTATTAATATTTTATTAAAATATTATTTATTATTTATTTTACATTATTTTACATCCTTGTTTATCTCTTCATGATTACGGAAAATTCTGTGCTTTTCCATTTTTTTTTATTCCTTGTTTGTTTTTTCATGATTACGGCAAATTATGCACTCAGTTTAAAAACTGAGTACAAAGCAATAGATTTTAAGGTCTATTGGATTTCATATTTAAGCAAATTTTGCACTCAGTTTAAAAACTGTTTTAAATAATTAATATTTCCCATATATATTAATGAATAACTTTTCAACGAGATTTTTTTGCAGTCTATCGTTGTCAATTCGATAAATGTCTATAATAATCCAATTTTAAAATCTATCTTTTGAAAAACATTCATCAGATTCTGGTTTTAAAACTATTGCAGTATCTGCAAGCGCTTCGTTAATTGTTATACATACGCATACATACGCAAATCCAATTTATTAAATTATTGGTTGTCCATATATTGTGCCAAAAATTTAATTGGGTCTACAATATATTTGAAAAATACAGCATCTCTTGATCTATTATTTTTCTCAATATTCTGAGTAACCGGAAAAATTGAGCTATTGCTTATATTAATATTGCTAGTTTGTGTCTCCGGAATATCATTATTGTTAATTGGAGTATCCGGAATAATTGAGCTATTGCTTTTATTAATATGGCTAGTTTGTGTCTCCGGAATATCATTATTGTTAATTGGAGAATCCGGAATTATTGAGCTATTGCTTATATCAATATTGTTACTTTGTGTCTCCGAAATTAAGGTATTAATTTTTTCAATATTGTTAGTCTCCGGAATTTGATAATTATTTTTTAAAATAATATTTGATATTATATTTAATTTTTGGTGTACTATTGTATCATCAATTTTGTTAAATTTGTTAGGTGTTTCAAAGTATTCTTCACTATCATCACTTATTGAAAAATCTTGCACCGGAATAACGATAGAAGTAACTTCTTTTTTACTTTCAAATTTAATAAAAATTCGAAACATTTTTTTCCGATATTTTCAATTGAAATTTTGTTCAAAAAAAATTCTTTGCACAATGCTTCAAAATTTGAATGTACTTCTGTAGCATTTATATTAAGTTTTTCGCAAATGTTTGTGATATGACGATGTTTGAAAGAATTATTATTATAATTTTTTATGATTGCTATTCCAAAGTTCTTCTAAATTTTGATATTCATTGAGCAACCTTATTTGATTGACTCGATTCAAAGTTATTTTGCTGTAAAAATATAATTAATTTTTATTATATGCCATACAATTTTCATGTAACAATAAATTAATTAAATAATTTAAAAATATCTGATTGTGATGAAAACAAGCATCAGATGTACGGAACCATCTAGTTGTCCGTTTGTAGCATTCGCAAATTATTTTGTGTTTAATTTTTTCAATTTGCGGATTTTTATCAAAAATTTCAAGAAATACTGAAATATGAACAGAACTAATATTATATAAAATATCTGATGGATTTTTAAAATCCATGTTATTTTCTAATATTGTTTTTTCCTTTAATAATTTTTCAGATAATAATCTCCTTTCAATGTTGGCATTATTTTCAAATATATATTTTTTTGATCATTTTCAAACGTTTTTTTTTATTACACTCCATCTGGTTATACCATGTGATGTTGAAATTTCGTACTTAATTAATGCATTTGTTATATTTAAAAATAATGTGTAGTATCATGGATGAAAAATATTTTGTAATTTTTAAAAATACAAAAATTTTGGTCTTTATTTATATTAAATTTTGAATACGAATTAATATTTATTCTATTCTGATCCGAAATAACTAATTTTATTTTTAAATTTATTTGAGATGCTGCATTTATATTCTCTTGAATAAATGCAAATATTTGATCTCCATTAATATTATTGCTTGTAAAATAATAACTAAAAACATATTGCCATGGATTAGTTATTCCTTTTATTAAGAAAATAAGTGAATTACAAGCCAATTTGGAATTTCTTTTATTAATTCCTAAATCTTCAAAACCATCAATTATATCATCTTGTTCGTTATAAACAAGTGATGGTTTTGTTATCATGCATTCGTCAAAATTCAGAATGCATATTCTATCCATGTCATTAAAATGTGTTTGCTTTCTTATTTGTTTTAAATTTTGTTGGTCAATACCACAGGATAAACTTATTTGTCCTGTGATTTGTTATATATTGAAAATCTGTATTCAAATTTTCTTGTTGTGCCATGATGTACTGATGTTCGCTGAAAAATTAAAAATATATATATTTACTTTTTAAATTTAAAATTATTTCCTTTATTAATTTTTATTAAAAATTAATTCTACATATATGCAATGATATAAATATAAAATAGATTTAAAACTGCAAATACAAGTGACCCCATCAATAAATGAACCGCTGCAGCAGTGATCCAGGTTCAGTACCATATTGGCTCAGAATATCGCATAGCGTAGGCAAGGAAATCGCAGAAGCTATTGTAAGAAAACATGCAGAATTCTGTTTGTAAAAAGAATACCTGTTTTTTTTTTTTTTTTTTTGTTGAAACATTGATGTTCGCTGTTCACAATATTTTTAGAAAAACATTCAGGATCAATTTAATTATACCGCATTATTGAATTATATATTATATTTTTTTATTACTTGTATGAGAGAGAGCTAGTCCTAATTAAGAGTATTTATTTCACTTCGTATGTTCGCTACTACTTATAAGCGTATAACTTAAAAATAATAAGCTTTATAGTGTACAATTTTTACGTAATAAGCCTATACGCAAACGATACGAAGTGCAATTAATACCATTATTATTAGTTGTAATTTTACACTTTATAAAACACAATTTGTATATTTTTTTTGTTAATTTACAAATGACAAAATTATTACTGATAGGAATACGTTTTCTCAACGAACAATAAAAGACACGTACGCAAAAAATGCTAGTCAATGAGTGTGAACTTCGTATACAAAAAGAAAATCTTAAAAGTAACTATAATTGAAAATCAAATTGTAACATTTGAAAAAAATATTATTACAGTGCAATGTCCCCATACAACACACACTAAGAAAATAAGACGTTTATAAAAGTCTTGCTGCAACTATCACTTTAAATTTACGACTTGTAGCAAATATTTAAACATCCCATAACTTTCAATAAACTTGAAACAAAACTATTATTTAAATATGACATATATGCAGATAGTTATGAGATGTTTGCAACAAAAGCAATTAAAATTGAGATTTTTACAGTTGAGTTGTTGAACATTTCCAACAAAAGTGATGGCTTATTTTAACATTTATCTACTATAAAAAAAAGAAAATGGCGTACTATTTACTTGCGCTTGATTTATACACAACAATTAAGTAAATCCAAATGTGTAAAAAGGTGTCAACATAAATGTAACATTTTAATGGTAAAAATGAATATAAAATCGAGTTGGAAAAGTTAGGTCACATTTGCAACAAAAATGATGGCTTATTTTTACATTTATCTACTATAAAAAGGAAAATGGCGTTCTATTTCCTTGCGCTTGATTTATACACAACAATTAAGTAAATCCAAATGTGTAAAAAGGTGTCAACATAAATGTAACATTTTGATGGTAAAAATGAATAAAAAACGAGTTGGGAAAGATAGGACACATGAGTAAGTTCGGTCACATGGTACGGACTTTTATAGTCGGTCAGCCTCGACTATGGAATACCCTACACCTTTGGCGGGGATATTTAATTGTAAACCTTAATTAAAAAGTTCTTAATTATACTGAACCCCATCACCCTCAGAATATTATTCACATATCAGAAATGTGTCTTATATCCCCATAATTTAAAAATTTATATAAAAGTATAAAAAAATTTAGAAAAATAAAAGTGGGCAGACCACGCCTATATTTCAAATTTTGTAAGGCGAATATTTCATAGATTTGATTTTAATAATGTACGGCTAAAATTTTGACTGTGAAAACCCGGGAAATAATGAAAAAAAAAAATGTGGGCGGATCATGCCCATTTTTAGACCACATATTTTTAGGTGAATTCTAACAATACGTTTTAAACTTGATAAGTATAACTTGAATATTTTTGATTCCTAACGAGTTTTATAAAAGAGACTTGTATGGGAGGTGGGCGTGTCCATTGATCGATTTGGCTCATTTCCAAAATCAGTTCCTACTTTTATCTAAAAAATATTGTGACCAAAATCACATTCTGACCAGTATTTCTTAAGTTTTCTCGTATACGGACAGCAAGACAGACGGATATAGCTAAACGGAGTCGGGTAGTGATGCTGATCAAGAATATATATACTTTTCCATACCGGACACGCCTCCTAAGGGGCGTTACAATAATATAATACACTGTATCTCATAGGTGTAGGGCAAGAATAATAGAAACAAAGATTGCGCAGAACGTTGCTCAAAACTTGAATCTTCTGCGCATGTACGTAGAAGTTTTTTGACAATTGTTATTTTTTTATTGTGTCAGAATGTTGTTGCAAAGAAAACAACAAATGTGTTATTATTTTATAAATAATTGTGTTAAATGTGGAAAAACTGGAGGTAATCGGCCACCACAAAGAAAAAATAAGAAATCTACTTCGAAATACGCTAAAAACATAATAAAATAACAGTTTTTGAGTCGTTCCGATCCCTCAGGATAACGAAAATATATTTTCGTGCCGAAATGTTTTGATGAACGATAGTTGATGCAACCAATTAGGAAACTACCGCAGGCCTGCTGCCCATCCATGTTTTTGGGCTGCCCATCAATGTTTTGCGAGACGTTAGCCAACTAGTCGAGTTGTAGTTGGTGTTAGTGCAGTTAAAGACAGCGCATCTCATTATTAAACAATTTATTAAAATTTTCAACACAAAAACAACAATCAAAACAACAGTAAAATAATTTTTTTGTAATTTTTGAAATGTCTAAATTTCAAATTTGAATTTCCGTTACCTGACATTCGGAACTTTTTGACGTCAGCATTATAGGGTGTACATGCGCAATGCGTAATCTTATTATTCTATTATTCTTGGGTGTAGGGTATATTAACTGAGATTGAAATTTACATAACGTGATGAAAAATTAATTCTTTTCATTATTACAACGCCACCATAACACAAATATATACCAGTTCTGGGGCTTAATGATTTAGGGTCTTACTTCATTTTAAATTGTTATTAATAAAAAATTATATTAAAAAAATACGAAAAGAAATTAGTTTTAATTTCTGAGGTTTTTTTATGAAGTTATTTTTGTTTCGGTTTACGTTATATGGGAGATATTATATATATTTTTTTAAATGTGTTTTTTGTTAAAAAATATAATAATATATTTAGGGGAGACCGGGGCTAAGTCGACATCGGGGTAAAGTCAACTTTTGGTTTAAAACGCGAATGAGATGTCAGATCAACTTCAACTTGATACTGTACACATTAGGAGCCCTGTTACCAAAGAAGAGAAATCCATTTTGTGCTTAAAGTTCAGTTTTTATGTAATAAAATGTGTTTGTTGACTCGAAAAGTTACATATTCATAACGCAGTAAACGTGTACTTGCCTTTAAAGTTTTGATTATTTTTTGGGGGTATAGTTGTTTTATTACATTAGATATCAATATTAAAAAATTGTGCTACAAAGTAACGTACTGTTACATTTACCATTAGTTAGTAATTTAGTTTGAGTAATAATAAAATTATTATTAAGTATAAATAAAAATTGTGTAAATAAATAAATGTTAAAGATTTTAATATAAATAAAAAATATATATATTTATTAAAGGAAAAAACAACACTCTCAGAATATTTAAAGAGTAATTTATAATATTATTTGTCGGTTTTAATAAACCTTTTTATCTATCTTTTCATTAGTTGTCAATAAAATAATACTTGTATGAAATTTATATTTATTTATTAGTGTATTCAAAATAACAATAATAACAAGATTACGCGAAATCAGAACTAAGTGAGTTCGAGTCAACTTACGCGAAAAATTTTTTTTTTACGAATTTGATATGAAACCCTTATAAAAATTATTAGCTTTAATAGAACTTACTAAAAGAACTTACTTTAAAGAACTTACTATTATGTTTAACTTGGATAATTTCTTTAGAAAAATCTTAATATTAAATTAGCGATAGAACCACGATGAACCAAATGGCAAGACGATAATATTCAATTGTCATACAGTTCGAGGAAATATTTAAAATCTCAAGTCTGTAGCTCATCGCGAAGGTTGTTTAAAATCAATTACAAACTTTGTTCCGAACAGACAAGCAAGCAACCTAATAAGAACGGTTTAAAATAGTACTTACTTTATATTTTTATCATCAAAATGATTCCTTAAATGTTTCAGGAGGGTATCTCTCCTTGATAAGCTCATTCCACATTTATAATATTTCATTGGTATGCATATTCATCATGTGCCTCGTCAGTCCTCGTCTTGAACTCAATTGTTTTTCCACATATTGTGCAATTTACTGATGTACTAAAAAATTAAATAATTATGATGTGAGACGTTAGGGTGTCACTTATTTTACACTTTTTTCAATTTTTAGTTTTCTCACCCCCTAGGATTGTTTATTAGGGACAAAAAATAAGATATGCAAAATATTTTTGAATTTGAAGGACGGGAACACATGCCGCAATTATATTGAAAATTGTACTAATGATAATTTATAATTTTTTTTTTATTTTTAATTTTTAGTTTTTTTAAAATGTTTTTTAATTTTTTTATATTTTAAAGTTTATTAATTAAATTTAACCAATTTTTTAATATTTTTTATTTTCTATTTTTAATGATAATTAATTTCTAATTTTTTTTTTAATTTTGAGTATATATTTTTTTTATATTTTTTATTTTTTGTTTAATATTTTAAAGTATATTAAAATTAACCTATTTTTTAAAATATATATATATATTTTTTTTTTATTTTCTATTTTTAATGATTATTAATTTATATACTCATTTTTTTTAATTTTTAGTTTTTTTTTAATTTTTTTATATTTTTTTAATATTTTAAAGTTTAATAATTAAACTTATCCCATTTTTATTTTCTATTTTGAATGATAATTAATTTATAAACTTATTTTTTATTTTTATTTCGAGTATATATATATTTTTTATTTTTTTTTAATATTTTAAAGTTTATGAATTAAACTTAACCAATTTTTTAAATATATATATAGAATTATTAATATTTTATTAAAATATTATTTATTATTTATTTTACATTATTTAACATCCTTGTTTATCTCTTCATGATTACGGAAAATTCTGTACTTTTCCACTTTATTTTTTATTCCTTGTTTGTTTTTTCATGATTACGGCAAATTCTTTACTCAGTTTAAAAACTGAGTACAAAGCAATAGATTTTAAGGTCTATTGGATTTCATATTTATGCAAATTCTGTACTCAGTTTAAAAACTGAGTACGAAGCAATAGATTTTAAGGTCTATTGAATTTCATATTTATGCAAATTCTGTACTCAGTTTAAAAACTGAGTATGAAGCATTAGATTTTAAGGTCTATTGGATTTCATATTTATCAAATTTTGTACTCAGTTTAAAAACTGAGTACGAAGCAATAGATTTTTTTGTTGTAAATCTATTGGATTTCGGCAATAAGAGTGAAAGGGTATATTCAGTTTGGTACGCCGTTTGTAACACCCAGAAGGAAGCATCTCCGGTATGGAAAAGTATATATATTCTTTATGTCCGTCTGTCTGTTGAAATCCCTACTACTTTTAAAATTGAAGAGCTAGATAAATGAAACTTATAACTTAGATTACTAATTTACCTGTATGTGCGAAAAAATTGGCGAGATCGGTCCTATGACCTATGATCCGACCACTTATGTACAAATACCTCATATAAAATGTACATATTGTTACGAAAATTCAGTCTACGGAAAACTGTTCTACGAGTTCGTATCGCTGGATTGTGTACAAAATAAAAACGCACTTATATTTGGTTTTAACTAGTATTATTTCAACTAGTATTAATTAACTTTATTAATTTAAGTAACAACTTAAAAAATAATCACTTATATCAACTGCTGAATTACTACAATTTATCTTTACAATGTTCACTCACGAGACGCACTAGTTCACTATTAAATCACAACTGAAGTACAATGCCTCAGATGCGCGGCCTTATATACTGCAGGCATCAGTTCGAAACGTTTCGACAAGCTTCGACTTGTTTCGAGAACCTTCTACTCGTTTCGTGAATGACGCATGCTATTGGCATCTCATTCGCACTCATGTGTTTTAATGTGCTGATCTTCCATCTCTTTCTCGCACATTGCATAGTGCGCTGAATGATCTTCCGTCTCATTTATTATTGTTGATTGCTTGCACAGTGGAGCAAATTACCTCTTTTCGTAACAATATAAAGATCAATTTTTATGTATACGTGCTTAGGTAAACTTTTTTGGTCAAATATATATGGACATCATGCTCAAATACATGATAATAATTTTTTCCGGCGAAAAGTCTTGTGGTTCACAAAAAAAAAATGAAATTCGGTACACCTACCCATTTGTAAATATGGGTATCAAAAGAATGGACATTCTTCAGCGATTGAATGTGTAGTTATTTTCAGGATTCGTACACCCTGGTGACCTATATATCACTTTGAATGGTAACCACACATATGTGTAGGGTATTTGATAATCCCAACTATCATAATTACACCTACTTTAAAATTTCCCATGTGATCTAACCTTCCCAACTGGTTTTTTTATTATATATAAATTATTTTAAATACATTTTTTTGATTTCCATTTTTTTTTTATTCCTTGTTTGTTTTTTCATACGAGGAAAGCTAATTCTGTACTTTTCAATTCTTTTTATTCCTTGTTTGTTTTTCCATGATTACGGCAAATTCTGTACACAGTTTAAAAATTGAGTACGAAGCAATAGATTTTAAGATCTATTGGATTTCATATTTATGCAAATTCTGTACACAGTTTAAAAATTGAGTACGAAGCAATAGATTTTAAGGTCTATTGGATTTCATATTTAAGCAAATTATGCACTCAGTTTAAAAACTGTTTTAAATAATTAATATTTCCCATATATATTAATGAATAACTTTGCAACGACCTTTTTTGCAGTCTATCGTTGTCAATTCGATAAATGTCTCCAATAATCCAATTTAAAAATCTATCTTTTGAAAAACATTCATCAGATTCTGGTTTTAAAACTATTGCAGTATCTGCAAGCGCTTCGTTAATTGTTATACATACGCATACATACGCAAATCCAATTTATTAAATTATTGGTTGTCCATATATTGTGCCAAAAATTTAATTGGGTCTACAATATATTTGAAAAATACAGCATCTCTTGATCTATTATTTTTCTCAATATTCTGAGTAACCGGAAAAATTGAGCTATTGCTTATATTAATATTGCTAGTTTGTGTCTCCGGAATATCATTATTGTTAATTGGAGTATCCGGAATAATTGAGCTATTGCTTTTATTAATATGGCTAGTTTGTGTCTCCGGAATATCATTATTGTTAATTGGAGAATCCGGAATTATTGAGCTATTGCTTATATCAATATTGTTACTTTGTGTCTCCGAAATTAAGGTATTAATTTTTTCAATATTGTTAGTCTCCGGAATTTGATAATTATTTTTTAAAATAATATTTGATATTATATTTAATTTTTGGTGTACTATTGTATCATCAATTTTGTTAAATTTGTTAGGTGTTTCAAAGTATTCTTCACTATCATCACTTATTGAAAAATCTTGCACCGGAATAACGATAGAAGTAACTTCTTTTTTACTTTCAAATTTAATAAAAATTCGAAACATTTTTTTCCGATATTTTCAATTGAAATTTTGTTCAAAAAAAATTCTTTGCACAATGCTTCAAAATTTGAATGTACTTCTGTAGCATTTATATTAAGTTTTTCGCAAATGTTTGTGATATGACGATGTTTGAAAGAATTATTATTATAATTTTTTATGATTGCTATTCCAAAGTTCTTCTAAATTTTGATATTCATTGAGCAACCTTATTTGATTGACTCGATTCAAAGTTATTTTGCTGTAAAAATATAATTAATTTTTATTATATGCCATACAATTTTCATGTAACAATAAATTAATTAAATAATTTAAAAATATCTGATTGTGATGAAAACAAGCATCAGATGTACGGAACCATCTAGTTGTCCGTTTGTAGCATTCGCAAATTATTTTGTGTTTAATTTTTTCAATTTGCGGATTTTTATCAAAAATTTCAAGAAATACTGAAATATGAACAGAACTAATATTATATAAAATATCTGATGGATTTTTAAAATCCATGTTATTTTCTAATATTGTTTTTTCCTTTAATAATTTTTCAGATAATAATCTCCTTTCAATGTTGGCATTATTTTCAAATATATATTTTTTTGATCATTTTCAAACGTTTTTTTTTATTACACTCCATCTGGTTATACCATGTGATGTTGAAATTTCGTACTTAATTAATGCATTTGTTATATTTAAAAATAATGTGTAGTATCATGGATGAAAAATATTTTGTAATTTTTAAAAATACAAAAATTTTGGTCTTTATTTATATTAAATTTTGAATACGAATTAATATTTATTCTATTCTGATCCGAAATAACTAATTTTATTTTTAAATTTATTTGAGATGCTGCATTTATATTCTCTTGAATAAATGCAAATATTTGATCTCCATTAATATTATTGCTTGTAAAATAATAACTAAAAACATATTGCCATGGATTAGTTATTCCTTTTATTAAGAAAATAAGTGAATTACAAGCCAATTTGGAATTTCTTTTATTAATTCCTAAATCTTCAAAACCATCAATTATATCATCTTGTTCGTTATAAACAAGTGATGGTTTTGTTATCATGCATTCGTCAAAATTCAGAATGCATATTCTATCCATGTCATTAAAATGTGTTTGCTTTCTTATTTGTTTTAAATTTTGTTGGTCAATACCACAGGATAAACTTATTTGTCCTGTGATTTGTTATATATTGAAAATCTGTATTCAAATTTTCTTGTTGTGCCATGATGTACTGATGTTCGCTGAAAAATTAAAAATATATATATTTACTTTTTAAATTTAAAATTATTTCCTTTATTAATTTTTATTAAAAATTAATTCTACATATATGCAATGATATAAATATAAAATAGATTTAAAACTGCAAATACAAGTGACCCCATCAATAAATGAACCGCTGCAGCAGTGATCCAGGTTCAGTACCACATTGGCTCAGAATATCGCATAGCGTAGGCAAGGAAATCGCAGAAGCTATTGTAAGAAAACATGCAGAATTCTGTTTGTAAAAAGAATACCTGTTTTTTTTTTTTTTTTTTTTTTGTTGAAACATTGATGTTCGCTGTTCACAATATTTTTAGAAAAACATTCAGGATCAATTTAATTATACCGCATTATTGAATTATATATTATATTTTTTTATTACTTGTATGAGAGAGAGCTAGTCCTAATTAAGTGTATTTATTTCACTTCGTATGTTCGCTACTACTTATAAGCGTATAACTTAAAAATAATAAGCTTTATAGTGTACAATTTTTACGTAATAAGCCTATACGCAAACGATACGAAGTGCAATTAATACCATTATTATTAGTTGTAATTTTACACTTTATAAAACACAATTTGTATATTTTTTTTGTTAATTTACAAATGACAAAATTATTACTGATAGGAATACGTTTTCTCAACGAACAATAAAAGACACGTACGCAAAAAATGCTAGTCAATGAGTGTGAACTTCGTATACAAAAAGAAAATCTTAAAAGTAACTATAATTGAAAATCAAATTGTAACATTTGAAAAAAATATTATTACAGTGCAATGTCCCCATACAACACACACTAAGAAAATAAGACGTTTATAAAAGTCTTGCTGCAACTATCACTTTAAATTTACGACTTGTAGCAAATATTTAAACATCCCATAACTTTCAATAAACTTGAAACAAAACTATTATTTAAATATGACATATATGCAGATAGTTATGAGATGTTTGCAACAAAAGCAATTAAAATTGAGATTTTTACAGTTGAGTTGTTGAACATTTCCAACAAAAGTGATGGCTTATTTTAACATTTATCTACTATAAAAAAAAGAAAATGGCGTACTATTTACTTGCGCTTGATTTATACACAACAATTAAGTAAATCCAAATGTGTAAAAAGGTGTCAACATAAATGTAACATTTTAATGGTAAAAATGAATATAAAATCGAGTTGGAAAAGTTAGGTCACATTTGCAACAAAAATGATGGCTTATTTTTACATTTATCTACTATAAAAAGGAAAATGGCGTTCTATTTCCTTGCGCTTGATTTATACACAACAATTAAGTAAATCCAAATGTGTAAAAAGGTGTCAACATAAATGTAACATTTTGATGGTAAAAATGAATAAAAAACGAGTTGGGAAAGATAGGACACATGAGTAAGTTCGGTCACATGGTACGGACTTTTATAGTCGGTCAGCCTCGACTATGGAATACCCTACACCTTTGGCGGGGATATTTAATTGTAAACCTTAATTAAAAAGTTCTTAATTATACTGAACCCCATCACCCTCAGAATATTATTCACATATCAGAAATGTGTCTTATATCCCCATAATTTAAAAATTTATATAAAAGTATAAAAAAATTTAGAAAAATAAAAGTGGGCAGACCACGCCTATATTTCAAATTTTGTAAGGCGAATATTTCATAGATTTGATTTTAATAATGTACGGCTAAAATTTTGACTGTGAAAACCCGGGAAATAATGAAAAAAAAATGTGGGCGGATCATGCCCATTTTTAGACCACATATTTTTAGGTGAATTCTAACAATACGTTTTAAACTTGATAAGTATAACTTGAATATTTTTGATTCCTAACGAGTTTTATAAAAGAGACTTGTATGGGAGGTGGGCGTGTCCATTGATCGATTTGGCTCATTTCCAAAATCAGTTCCTACTTTTATCTAAAAAATATTGTGACCAAAATCACATTCTGACCAGTATTTCTTAAGTTTTCTCGTATACGGACAGCAAGACAGACGGATATAGCTAAACGGAGTCGGGTAGTGATGCTGATCAAGAATATATATACTTTTCCATACCGGACACGCCTCCTAAGGGGCGTTACAATAATATAATACACTGTATCTCATAGGTGTAGGGCAAGAATAATAGAAACAAAGATTGCGCAGAACGTTGCTCAAAACTTGAATCTTCTGCGCATGTACGTAGAAGTTTTTTGACAATTGTTATTTTTTTATTGTGTCAGAATGTTGTTGCAAAGAAAACAACAAATGTGTTATTATTTTATAAATAATTGTGTTAAATGTGGAAAAACTGGAGGTAATCGGCCACCACAAAGAAAAAATAAGAAATCTACTTCGAAATACGCTAAAAACATAATAAAATAACAGTTTTTGAGTCGTTCCGATCCCTCAGGATAACGAAAATATATTTTCGTGCCGAAATGTTTTGATGAACGATAGTTGATGCAACCAATTAGGAAACTACCGCAGGCCTGCTGCCCATCCATGTTTTTGGGCTGCCCATCAATGTTTTGCGAGACGTTAGCCAACTAGTCGAGTTGTAGTTGGTGTTAGTGCAGTTAAAGACAGCGCATCTCATTATTAAACAATTTATTAAAATTTTCAACACAAAAACAACAATCAAAACAACAGTAAAATAATTTTTTTGTAATTTTTGAAATGTCTAAATTTCAAATTTGAATTTCCGTTACCTGACATTCGGAACTTTTTGACGTCAGCATTATAGGGTGTACATGCGCAATGCGTAATCTTATTATTCTATTATTCTTGGGTGTAGGGTATATTAACTGAGATTGAAATTTACATAACGTGATGAAAAATTAATTCTTTTCATTATTACAACGCCACCATAACACAAATATATACCAGTTCTGGGGCTTAATGATTTAGGGTCTTACTTCATTTTAAATTGTTATTAATAAAAAATTATATTAAAAAAATACGAAAAGAAATTAGTTTTAATTTCTGAGGTTTTTTTATGAAGTTATTTTTGTTTCGGTTTACGTTATATGGGAGATATTATATATATTTTTTTAAATGTGTTTTTTGTTAAAAAATATAATAATATATTTAGGGGAGACCGGGGCTAAGTCGACATCGGGGTAAAGTCAACTTTTGGTTTAAAACGCGAATGAGATGTCAGATCAACTTCAACTTGATACTGTACACATTAGGAGCCCTGTTACCAAAGAAGAGAAATCCATTTTGTGCTTAAAGTTCAGTTTTTATGTAATAAAATGTGTTTGTTGACTCGAAAAGTTACATATTCATAACGCAGTAAACGTGTACTTGCCTTTAAAGTTTTGATTATTTTTTGGGGGTATAGTTGTTTTATTACATTAGATATCAATATTAAAAAATTGTGCTACAAAGTAACGTACTGTTACATTTACCATTAGTTAGTAATTTAGTTTGAGTAATAATAAAATTATTATTAAGTATAAATAAAAATTGTGTAAATAAATAAATGTTAAAGATTTTAATATAAATAAAAAATATATATATTTATTAAAGGAAAAAACAACACTCTCAGAATATTTAAAGAGTAATTTATAATATTATTTGTCGGTTTTAATAAACCTTTTTATCTATCTTTTCATTAGTTGTCAATAAAATAATACTTGTATGAAATTTATATTTATTTATTAGTGTATTCAAAATAACAATAATAACAAGATTACGCGAAATCAGAACTAAGTGAGTTCGAGTCAACTTACGCGAAAAATTTTTTTTTTACGAATTTGATATGAAACCCTTATAAAAATTATTAGCTTTAATAGAACTTACTAAAATAACTTACTTTAAAGAACTTACTATTATGTTTAACTTGGATAATTTCTTTAGAAAAATCTTAATATTAAATTAGCGATAGAACCACGATGAACCAAATGGCAAGACGATAATATTCAATTGTCATACAGTTCGAGGAAATATTTAAAATCTCAAGTCTGTAGCTCATCGCGAAGGTTGTTTAAAATCAATTACAAACTTTGTTCCGAACAGACAAGCAAGCAACCTAATAAGAACGGTTTAAAATAGTACTTACTTTATATTTTTATCATCAAAATGATTCCTTAAATGTTTCAGGAGGGTATCTCTCCTTGATAAGCTCATTCCACATTTATAATATTTCATTGGTATGCATATTCATCATGTGCCTCGTCAGTCCTCGTCTTGAACTCAATTGTTTTTCCACATATTGTGCAATTTACTGATGTACTAAAAAATTAAATAATTATGATGTGAGACGTTAGGGTGTCACTTATTTTACACTTTTTTCAATTTTTAGTTTTCTCACCCCCTAGGATTGTTTATTAGGGACAAAAAATAAGATATGCAAAATATTTTTGAATTTGAAGGACGGGAACACATGCCGCAATTATATTGAAAATTGTACTAATGATAATTTATAATTTTTTTTTTATTTTTAATTTTTAGTTTTTTTAAAATGTTTTTTAATTTTTTTATATTTTAAAGTTTATTAATTAAATTTAACCAATTTTTTAATATTTTTTATTTTCTATTTTTAATGATAATTAATTTCTAATTTTTTTTTTAATTTTGAGTATATATTTTTTTTATATTTTTTATTTTTTGTTTAATATTTTAAAGTATATTAAAATTAACCTATTTTTTAAAATATATATATATATTTTTTTTTTTATTTTCTATTTTTAATGATTATTAATTTATATACTCATTTTTTTTAATTTTTAGTTTTTTTTTAATTTTTTTATATTTTTTTAATATTTTAAAGTTTAATAATTAAACTTATCCCATTTTTATTTTCTATTTTGAATGATAATTAATTTATAAACTTATTTTTTATTTTTATTTCGAGTATATATATATTTTTTATTTTTTTTTAATATTTTAAAGTTTATGAATTAAACTTAACCAATTTTTTAAATATATATATAGAATTATTAATATTTTATTAAAATATTATTTATTATTTATTTTACATTATTTTACATCCTTGTTTATCTCTTCATGATTACGGAAAATTCTGTACTTTTCCACTTTATTTTTTATTCCTTGTTTGTTTTTTCATGATTACGGCAAATTCTTTACTCAGTTTAAAAACTGAGTACAAAGCAATAGATTTTAAGGTCTATTGGATTTCATATTTATGCAAATTCTGTACTCAGTTTAAAAACTGAGTACGAAGCAATAGATTTTAAGGTCTATTGAATTTCATATTTATGCAAATTCTGTACTCAGTTTAAAAACTGAGTATGAAGCATTAGATTTTAAGGTCTATTGGATTTCATATTTATCAAATTTTGTACTCAGTTTAAAAACTGAGTACGAAGCAATAGATTTTTTTGTTGTAAATCTATTGGATTTCGGCAATAAGAGTGAAAGGGTATATTCAGTTTGGTACGCCGTTTGTAACACCCAGAAGGAAGCATCTCCGGTATGGAAAAGTATATATATTCTTTATGTCCGTCTGTCTGTTGAAATCCCTACTACTTTTAAAATTGAAGAGCTAGATAAATGAAACTTATAACTTAGATTACTAATTTACCTGTATGTGCGAAAAAATTGGCGAGATCGGTCCTATGACCTATGATCCGACCACTTATGTACAAATACCTCATATAAAATGTACATATTGTTACGAAAATTCAGTCTACGGAAAACTGTTCTACGAGTTCGTATCGCTGGATTGTGTACAAAATAAAAACGCACTTATATTTGGTTTTAACTAGTATTATTTCAACTAGTATTAATTAACTTTATTAATTTAAGTAACAACTTAAAAAATAATCACTTATATCAACTGCTGAATTACTACAATTTATCTTTACAATGTTCACTCACGAGACGCACTAGTTCACTATTAAATCACAACTGAAGTACAATGCCTCAGATGCGCGGCCTTATATACTGCAGGCATCAGTTCGAAACGTTTCGACAAGCTTCGACTTGTTTCGAGAACCTTCTACTCGTTTCGTGAATGACGCATGCTATTGGCATCTCATTCGCACTCATGTGTTTTAATGTGCTGATCTTCCATCTCTTTCTCGCACATTGCATAGTGCGCTGAATGATCTTCCGTCTCATTTATTATTGTTGATTGCTTGCACAGTGGAGCAAATTACCTCTTTTCGTAACAATATAAAGATCAATTTTTATGTATACGTGCTTAGGTAAACTTTTTTGGTCAAATATATATGGACATCATGCTCAAATACATGATAATAATTTTTTCCGGCGAAAAGTCTTGTGGTTCACAAAAAAAAAATGAAATTCGGTACACCTACCCATTTGTAAATATGGGTATCAAAAGAATGGACATTCTTCAGCGATTGAATGTGTAGTTATTTTCAGGATTCGTACACCCTGGTGACCTATATATCACTTTGAATGGTAACCACACATATGTGTAGGGTATTTGATAATCCCAACTATCATAATTACACCTACTTTAAAATTTCCCATGTGATCTAACCTTCCCAACTGGTTTTTTTATTATATATAAATTATTTTAAATACATTTTTTTGATTTCCATTTTTTTTTTATTCCTTGTTTGTTTTTTCATACGAGGAAAGCTAATTCTGTACTTTTCAATTCTTTTTATTCCTTGTTTGTTTTTCCATGATTACGGCAAATTCTGTACACAGTTTAAAAATTGAGTACGAAGCAATAGATTTTAAGATCTATTGGATTTCATATTTATGCAAATTCTGTACACAGTTTAAAAATTGAGTACGAAGCAATAGATTTTAAGGTCTATTGGATTTCATATTTAAGCAAATTATGCACTCAGTTTAAAAACTGTTTTAAATAATTAATATTTCCCATATATATTAATGAATAACTTTGCAACGACCTTTTTTGCAGTCTATCGTTGTCAATTCGATAAATGTCTCCAATAATCCAATTTAAAAATCTATCTTTTGAAAAACATTCATCAGATTCTGGTTTTAAAACTATTGCAGTATCTGCAAGCGCTTCGTTAATTGTTATACATACGCATACATACGCAAATCCAATTTATTAAATTATTGGTTGTCCATATATTGTGCCAAAAATTTAATTGGGTCTACAATATATTTGAAAAATACAGCATCTCTTGATCTATTATTTTTCTCAATATTCTGAGTAACCGGAAAAATTGAGCTATTGCTTATATTAATATTGCTAGTTTGTGTCTCCGGAATATCATTATTGTTAATTGGAGTATCCGGAATAATTGAGCTATTGCTTTTATTAATATTGCTAGTTTGTGTCTCCGGAATATCATTATTGTTAATTGGAGAATCCGGAATTATTGAGCTATTGCTTATATCAATATTGTTACTTTGTGTCTCCGAAATTAAGGTATTAATTTTTTCAATATTGTTAGTCTCCGGAATTTGATAATTATTTTTTAAAATAATATTTGATATTATATTTAATTTTTGGTGTACTATTGTATCATCAATTTTGTTAAATTTGTTAGGTGTTTCAAAGTATTCTTCACTATCATCACTTATTGAAAAATCTTGCACCGGAATAACGATAGAAGTAACTTCTTTTTTACTTTCAAATTTAATAAAAATTCGAAACATTTTTTTCCGATATTTTCAATTGAAATTTTGTTCAAAAAAAATTCTTTGCACAATGCTTCAAAATTTGAATGTACTTCTGTAGCATTTATATTAAGTTTTTCGCAAATGTTTGTGATATGACGATGTTTGAAAGAATTATTATTATAATTTTTTATGATTGCTATTCCAAAGTTCTTCTAAATTTTGATATTCATTGAGCAACCTTATTTGATTGACTCGATTCAAAGTTATTTTGCTGTAAAAATATAATTAATTTTTATTATATGCCATACAATTTTCATGTAACAATAAATTAATTAAATAATTTAAAAATATCTGATTGTGATGAAAACAAGCATCAGATGTACGGAACCATCTAGTTGTCCGTTTGTAGCATTCGCAAATTATTTTGTGTTTAATTTTTTCAATTTGCGGATTTTTATCAAAAATTTCAAGAAATACTGAAATATGAACAGAACTAATATTATATAAAATATCTGATGGATTTTTAAAATCCATGTTATTTTCTAATATTGTTTTTTCCTTTAATAATTTTTCAGATAATAATCTCCTTTCAATGTTGGCATTATTTTCAAATATATATTTTTTTGATCATTTTCAAACGTTTTTTTTAATTACACTCCATCTGGTTATACCATGTGATGTTGAAATTTCGTACTTAATTAATGCATTTGTTATATTTAAAAATAATGTGTAGTATCATGGATGAAAAATATTTTGTAATTTTTAAAAATACAAAAATTTTGGTCTTTATTTATATTAAATTTTGAATACGAATTAATATTTATTCTATTCTGATCCGAAATAACTAATTTTATTTTTAAATTTATTTGAGATGCTGCATTTATATTCTCTTGAATAAATGCAAATATTTGATCTCCATTAATATTATTGCTTGTAAAATAATAACTAAAAACATATTGCCATGGATTAGTTATTCCTTTTATTAAGAAAATAAGTGAATTACAAGCCAATTTGGAATTTCTTTTATTAATTCCTAAATCTTCAAAACCATCAATTATATCATCTTGTTCGTTATAAACAAGTGATGGTTTTGTTATCATGCATTCGTCAAAATTCAGAATGCATATTCTATCCATGTCATTAAAATGTGTTTGCTTTCTTATTTGTTTTAAATTTTGTTGGTCAATACCACAGGATAAACTTATTTGTCCTGTGATTTGTTATATATTGAAAATCTGTATTCAAATTTTCTTGTTGTGCCATGATGTACTGATGTTCGCTGAAAAATTAAAAATATATATATTTACTTTTTAAATTTAAAATTATTTCCTTTATTAATTTTTATTAAAAATTAATTCTACATATATGCAATGATATAAATATAAAATAGATTTAAAACTGCAAATACAAGTGACCCCATCAATAAATGAACCGCTGCAGCAGTGATCCAGGTTCAGTACCACATTGGCTCAGAATATCGCATAGCGTAGGCAAGGAAATCGCAGAAGCTATTGTAAGAAAACATGCAGAATTCTGTTTGTAAAAAGAATACCTGTTTTTTTTTTTTTTTTTTTGTTGAAACATTGATGTTCGCTGTTCACAATATTTTTAGAAAAACATTCAGGATCAATTTAATTATACCGCATTATTGAATTATATATTATATTTTTTTATTACTTGTATGAGAGAGAGCTAGTCCTAATTAAGTGTATTTATTTCACTTCGTATGTTCGCTACTACTTATAAGCGTATAACTTAAAAATAATAAGCTTTATAGTGTACAATTTTTACGTAATAAGCCTATACGCAAACGATACGAAGTGCAATTAATACCATTATTATTAGTTGTAATTTTACACTTTATAAAACACAATTTGTATATTTTTTTTGTTAATTTACAAATGACAAAATTATTACTGATAGGAATACGTTTTCTCAACGAACAATAAAAGACACGTACGCAAAAAATGCTAGTCAATGAGTGTGAACTTCGTATACAAAAAGAAAATCTTAAAAGTAACTATAATTGAAAATCAAATTGTAACATTTGAAAAAAATATTATTACAGTGCAATGTCCCCATACAACACACACTAAGAAAATAAGACGTTTATAAAAGTCTTGCTGCAACTATCACTTTAAATTTACGACTTGTAGCAAATATTTAAACATCCCATAACTTTCAATAAACTTGAAACAAAACTATTATTTAAATATGACATATATGCAGATAGTTATGAGATGTTTGCAACAAAAGCAATTAAAATTGAGATTTTTACAGTTGAGTTGTTGAACATTTCCAACAAAAGTGATGGCTTATTTTAACATTTATCTACTATAAAAAAAAGAAAATGGCGTACTATTTACTTGCGCTTGATTTATACACAACAATTAAGTAAATCCAAATGTGTAAAAAGGTGTCAACATAAATGTAACATTTTAATGGTAAAAATGAATATAAAATCGAGTTGGAAAAGTTAGGTCACATTTGCAACAAAAATGATGGCTTATTTTTACATTTATCTACTATAAAAAGGAAAATGGCGTTCTATTTCCTTGCGCTTGATTTATACACAACAATTAAGTAAATCCAAATGTGTAAAAAGGTGTCAACATAAATGTAACATTTTGATGGTAAAAATGAATAAAAAACGAGTTGGGAAAGATAGGACACATGAGTAAGTTCGGTCACATGGTACGGACTTTTATAGTCGGTCAGCCTCGACTATGGAATACCCTACACCTTTGGCGGGGATATTTAATTGTAAACCTTAATTAAAAAGTTCTTAATTATACTGAACCCCATCACCCTCAGAATATTATTCACATATCAGAAATGTGTCTTATATCCCCATAATTTAAAAATTTATATAAAAGTATAAAAAAATTTAGAAAAATAAAAGTGGGCAGACCACGCCTATATTTCAAATTTTGTAAGGCGAATATTTCATAGATTTGATTTTAATAATGTACGGCTAAAATTTTGACTGTGAAAACCCGGGAAATAATGAAAAAAAAAAAATGTGGGCGGATCATGCCCATTTTTAGACCACATATTTTTAGGTGAATTCTAACAATACGTTTTAAACTTGATAAGTATAACTTGAATATTTTTGATTCCTAACGAGTTTTATAAAAGAGACTTGTATGGGAGGTGGGCGTGTCCATTGATCGATTTGGCTCATTTCCAAAATCAGTTCCTACTTTTATCTAAAAAATATTGTGACCAAAATCACATTCTGACCAGTATTTCTTAAGTTTTCTCGTATACGGACAGCAAGACAGACGGATATAGCTAAACGGAGTCGGGTAGTGATGCTGATCAAGAATATATATACTTTTCCATACCGGACACGCCTCCTAAGGGGCGTTACAATAATATAATACACTGTATCTCATAGGTGTAGGGCAAGAATAATAGAAACAAAGATTGCGCAGAACGTTGCTCAAAACTTGAATCTTCTGCGCATGTACGTAGAAGTTTTTTGACAATTGTTATTTTTTTATTGTGTCAGAATGTTGTTGCAAAGAAAACAACAAATGTGTTATTATTTTATAAATAATTGTGTTAAATGTGGAAAAACTGGAGGTAATCGGCCACCACAAAGAAAAAATAAGAAATCTACTTCGAAATACGCTAAAAACATAATAAAATAACAGTTTTTGAGTCGTTCCGATCCCTCAGGATAACGAAAATATATTTTCGTGCCGAAATGTTTTGATGAACGATAGTTGATGCAACCAATTAGGAAACTACCGCAGGCCTGCTGCCCATCCATGTTTTTGGGCTGCCCATCAATGTTTTGCGAGACGTTAGCCAACTAGTCGAGTTGTAGTTGGTGTTAGTGCAGTTAAAGACAGCGCATCTCATTATTAAACAATTTATTAAAATTTTCAACACAAAAACAACAATCAAAACAACAGTAAAATAATTTTTTTGTAATTTTTGAAATGTCTAAATTTCAAATTTGAATTTCCGTTACCTGACATTCGGAACTTTTTGACGTCAGCATTATAGGGTGTACATGCGCAATGCGTAATCTTATTATTCTATTATTCTTGGGTGTAGGGTATATTAACTGAGATTGAAATTTACATAACGTGATGAAAAATTAATTCTTTTCATTATTACAACGCCACCATAACACAAATATATACCAGTTCTGGGGCTTAATGATTTAGGGTCTTACTTCATTTTAAATTGTTATTAATAAAAAATTATATTAAAAAAATACGAAAAGAAATTAGTTTTAATTTCTGAGGTTTTTTTATGAAGTTATTTTTGTTTCGGTTTACGTTATATGGGAGATATTATATATATTTTTTTAAATGTGTTTTTTGTTAAAAAATATAATAATATATTTAGGGGAGACCGGGGCTAAGTCGACATCGGGGTAAAGTCAACTTTTGGTTTAAAACGCGAATGAGATGTCAGATCAACTTCAACTTGATACTGTACACATTAGGAGCCCTGTTACCAAAGAAGAGAAATCCATTTTGTGCTTAAAGTTCAGTTTTTATGTAATAAAATGTGTTTGTTGACTCGAAAAGTTACATATTCATAACGCAGTAAACGTGTACTTGCCTTTAAAGTTTTGATTATTTTTTGGGGGTATAGTTGTTTTATTACATTAGATATCAATATTAAAAAATTGTGCTACAAAGTAACGTACTGTTACATTTACCATTAGTTAGTAATTTAGTTTGAGTAATAATAAAATTATTATTAAGTATAAATAAAAATTGTGTAAATAAATAAATGTTAAAGATTTTAATATAAATAAAAAATATATATATTTATTAAAGGAAAAAACAACACTCTCAGAATATTTAAAGAGTAATTTATAATATTATTTGTCGGTTTTAATAAACCTTTTTATCTATCTTTTCATTAGTTGTCAATAAAATAATACTTGTATGAAATTTATATTTATTTATTAGTGTATTCAAAATAACAATAATAACAAGATTACGCGAAATCAGAACTAAGTGAGTTCGAGTCAACTTACGCGAAAATTTTTTTTTTTACGAATTTGATATGAAACCCTTATAAAAATTATTAGCTTTAATAGAACTTACTAAAAGAACTTACTTTAAAGAACTTACTATTATGTTTAACTTGGATAATTTCTTTAGAAAAATCTTAATATTAAATTAGCGATAGAACCACGATGAACCAAATGGCAAGACGATAATATTCAATTGTCATACAGTTCGAGGAAATATTTAAAATCTCAAGTCTGTAGCTCATCGCGAAGGTTGTTTAAAATCAATTACAAACTTTGTTCCGAACAGACAAGCAAGCAACCTAATAAGAACGGTTTAAAATAGTACTTACTTTATATTTTTATCATCAAAATGATTCCTTAAATGTTTCAGGAGGGTATCTCTCCTTGATAAGCTCATTCCACATTTATAATATTTCATTGGTATGCATATTCATCATGTGCCTCGTCAGTCCTCGTCTTGAACTCAATTGTTTTTCCACATATTGTGCAATTTACTGATGTACTAAAAAATTAAATAATTATGATGTGAGACGTTAGGGTGTCACTTATTTTACACTTTTTTCAATTTTTAGTTTTCTCACCCCCTAGGATTGTTTATTAGGGACAAAAAATAAGATATGCAAAATATTTTTGAATTTGAAGGACGGGAACACATGCCGCAATTATATTGAAAATTGTACTAATGATAATTTATAATTTTTTTTTTATTTTTAATTTTTAGTTTTTTTAAAATGTTTTTTAATTTTTTTATATTTTAAAGTTTATTAATTAAATTTAACCAATTTTTTAATATTTTTTATTTTCTATTTTTAATGATAATTAATTTCTAATTTTTTTTTTAATTTTGAGTATATATTTTTTTTATATTTTTTATTTTTTGTTTAATATTTTAAAGTATATTAAAATTAACCTATTTTTTAAAATATATATATATATATTTTTTTTTATTTTCTATTTTTAATGATTATTAATTTATATACTCATTTTTTTTAATTTTTAGTTTTTTTTTAATTTTTTTATATTTTTTTAATATTTTAAAGTTTAATAATTAAACTTATCCCATTTTTATTTTCTATTTTGAATGATAATTAATTTATAAACTTATTTTTATTTCGAGTATATATATATTTTTTATTTTTTTTTAATATTTTAAAGTTTATGAATTAAACTTAACCAATTTTTTAAATATATATATAGAATTATTAATATTTTATTAAAATATTATTTATTATTTATTTTACATTATTTTACATCCTTGTTTATCTCTTCATGATTACGGAAAATTCTGTACTTTTCCACTTTATTTTTTATTCCTTGTTTGTTTTTTCATGATTACGGCAAATTCTTTACTCAGTTTAAAAACTGAGTACAAAGCAATAGATTTTAAGGTCTATTGGATTTCATATTTATGCAAATTCTGTACTCAGTTTAAAAACTGAGTACGAAGCAATAGATTTTAAGGTCTATTGAATTTCATATTTATGCAAATTCTGTACTCAGTTTAAAAACTGAGTATGAAGCATTAGATTTTAAGGTCTATTGGATTTCATATTTATCAAATTTTGTACTCAGTTTAAAAACTGAGTACGAAGCAATAGATTTTTTTGTTGTAAATCTATTGGATTTCGGCAATAAGAGTGAAAGGGTATATTCAGTTTGGTACGCCGTTTGTAACACCCAGAAGGAAGCATCTCCGGTATGGAAAAGTATATATATTCTTTATGTCCGTCTGTCTGTTGAAATCCCTACTACTTTTAAAATTGAAGAGCTAGATAAATGAAACTTATAACTTAGATTACTAATTTACCTGTATGTGCGAAAAAATTGGCGAGATCGGTCCTATGACCCGACCACTTATGTACAAATACCTCATATAAAATGTACATATTGTTACGAAAATTCAGTCTACGGAAAACTGTTCTACGAGTTCGTATCGCTGGATTGTGTACAAAATAAAAACGCACTTATATTTGGTTTTAACTAGTATTATTTCAACTAGTATTAATTAACTTTATTAATTTAAGTAACAACTTAAAAAATAATCACTTATATCAACTGCTGAATTACTACAATTTATCTTTACAATGTTCACTCACGAGACGCACTAGTTCACTATTAAATCACAACTGAAGTACAATGCCTCAGATGCGCGGCCTTATATACTGCAGGCATCAGTTCGAAACGTTTCGACAAGCTTCGACTTGTTTCGAGAACCTTCTACTCGTTTCGTGAATGACGCATGCTATTGGCATCTCATTCGCACTCATGTGTTTTAATGTGCTGATCTTCCATCTCTTTCTCGCACATTGCATAGTGCGCTGAATGATCTTCCGTCTCATTTATTATTGTTGATTGCTTGCACAGTGGAGCAAATTACCTCTTTTCGTAACAATATAAAGATCAATTTTTATGTATACGTGCTTAGGTAAACTTTTTTGGTCAAATATATATGGACATCATGCTCAAATACATGATAATAATTTTTTCCGGCGAAAAGTCTTGTGGTTCACAAAAAAAAAATGAAATTCGGTACACCTACCCATTTGTAAATATGGGTATCAAAAGAATGGACATTCTTCAGCGATTGAATGTGTAGTTATTTTCAGGATTCGTACACCCTGGTGACCTATATATCACTTTGAATGGTAACCACACATATGTGTAGGGTATTTGATAATCCCAACTATCATAATTACACCTACTTTAAAATTTCCCATGTGATCTAACCTTCCCAACTGGTTTTTTTATTATATATAAATTATTTTAAATACATTTTTTTGATTTCCATTTTTTTTTTATTCCTTGTTTGTTTTTTCATACGAGGAAAGCTAATTCTGTACTTTTCAATTCTTTTTATTCCTTGTTTGTTTTTCCATGATTACGGCAAATTCTGTACACAGTTTAAAAATTGAGTACGAAGCAATAGATTTTAAGATCTATTGGATTTCATATTTATGCAAATTCTGTACACAGTTTAAAAATTGAGTACGAAGCAATAGATTTTAAGGTCTATTGGATTTCATATTTAAGCAAATTATGCACTCAGTTTAAAAACTGTTTTAAATAATTAATATTT
Source organism: Dryomyza anilis (assembly GCA_951804985.1). Taxonomy (NCBI): domain Eukaryota; kingdom Metazoa; phylum Arthropoda; class Insecta; order Diptera; family Dryomyzidae; genus Dryomyza; species Dryomyza anilis. The sequence continues at coordinate 3,419,086 of OX638136.1, read as the reverse complement.
CCCATATATATTAATGAATAACTTTGCAACGACCTTTTTTGCAGTCTATCGTTGTCAATTCGATAAATGTCTCCAATAATCCAATTTAAAAATCTATCTTTTGAAAAACATTCATCAGATTCTGGTTTTAAAACTATTGCAGTATCTGCAAGCGCTTCGTTAATTGTTATACATACGCATACATACGCAAATCCAATTTATTAAATTATTGGTTGTCCATATATTGTGCCAAAAATTTAATTGGGTCTACAATATATTTGAAAAATACAGCATCTCTTGATCTATTATTTTTCTCAATATTCTGAGTAACCGGAAAAATTGAGCTATTGCTTATATTAATATTGCTAGTTTGTGTCTCCGGAATATCATTATTGTTAATTGGAGTATCCGGAATAATTGAGCTATTGCTTTTATTAATATTGCTAGTTTGTGTCTCCGGAATATCATTATTGTTAATTGGAGAATCCGGAATTATTGAGCTATTGCTTATATCAATATTGTTACTTTGTGTCTCCGAAATTAAGGTATTAATTTTTTCAATATTGTTAGTCTCCGGAATTTGATAATTATTTTTTAAAATAATATTTGATATTATATTTAATTTTTGGTGTACTATTGTATCATCAATTTTGTTAAATTTGTTAGGTGTTTCAAAGTATTCTTCACTATCATCACTTATTGAAAAATCTTGCACCGGAATAACGATAGAAGTAACTTCTTTTTTACTTTCAAATTTAATAAAAATTCGAAACATTTTTTTCCGATATTTTCAATTGAAATTTTGTTCAAAAAAAATTCTTTGCACAATGCTTCAAAATTTGAATGTACTTCTGTAGCATTTATATTAAGTTTTTCGCAAATGTTTGTGATATGACGATGTTTGAAAGAATTATTATTATAATTTTTTATGATTGCTATTCCAAAGTTCTTCTAAATTTTGATATTCATTGAGCAACCTTATTTGATTGACTCGATTCAAAGTTATTTTGCTGTAAAAATATAATTAATTTTTATTATATGCCATACAATTTTCATGTAACAATAAATTAATTAAATAATTTAAAAATATCTGATTGTGATGAAAACAAGCATCAGATGTACGGAACCATCTAGTTGTCCGTTTGTAGCATTCGCAAATTATTTTGTGTTTAATTTTTTCAATTTGCGGATTTTTATCAAAAATTTCAAGACATACTGAAATATGAACAGAACTAATATTATATAAAATATCTGATGGATTTTTAAAATCCATGTTATTTTCTAATATTGTTTTTTCCTTTAATAATTTTTCAGATAATAATCTCCTTTCAATGTTGGCATTATTTTCAAATATATATTTTTTTGATCATTTTCAAACGTTTTTTTTAATTACACTCCATCTGGTTATACCATGTGATGTTGAAATTTCGTACTTAATTAATGCATTTGTTATATTTAAAAATAATGTGTAGTATCATGGATGAAAAATATTTTGTAATTTTTAAAAATACAAAAATTTTGGTCTTTATTTATATTAAATTTTGAATACGAATTAATATTTATTCTATTCTGATCCGAAATAACTAATTTTATTTTTAAATTTATTTGAGATGCTGCATTTATATTCTCTTGAATAAATGCAAATATTTGATCTCCATTAATATTATTGCTTGTAAAATAATAACTAAAAACATATTGCCATGGATTAGTTATTCCTTTTATTAAGAAAATAAGTGAATTACAAGCCAATTTGGAATTTCTTTTATTAATTCCTAAATCTTCAAAACCATCAATTATATCATCTTGTTCGTTATAAACAAGTGATGGTTTTGTTATCATGCATTCGTCAAAATTCAGAATGCATATTCTATCCATGTCATTAAAATGTGTTTGCTTTCTTATTTGTTTTAAATTTTGTTGGTCAATACCACAGGATAAACTTATTTGTCCTGTGATTTGTTATATATTGAAAATCTGTATTCAAATTTTCTTGTTGTGCCATGATGTACTGATGTTCGCTGAAAAATTAAAAATATATATATTTACTTTTTAAATTTAAAATTATTTCCTTTATTAATTTTTATTAAAAATTAATTCTACTTATATGCAATGATATAAATATAAAATAGATTTAAAACTGCAAATACAAGTGACCCCATCAATAAATGAACCGCTGCAGCAGTGATCCAGGTTCAGTACCACATTGGCTCAGTATACCGCATAGCGTTGGCAAGGAAATCGCAGAAGCTATTGTAAAAAAACATGCAGAATTCTGTTTGTAAAAAGAATACCTGTTTTTTTTTTTTTTTTGAAACATTGATGTTCGCTGTTCACAATATTTTTAGAAAAACATTCAGGATCAATTTAATTATACCGCATTATTGAATTATATATTATATTTTTTTATTACTTGTATGAGAGCTAGTCCTAAATTTTTCAGAGTACAATAGCGCGAAACTACTATTATTATTAAGTGTATTTATTTCACTTCGTATGTTCGCTACTACTTATAAGCGTATGACTTAAAAATTATAAGCTTTATAGTGTACAATTTTTACGAAATAAGCCTATACGCAAACGATACGAAGTGAAATTAATACCATTATTATTATTATTAGTTGTAATTTTACACTTTATAAAACACAATTTATATATATTTTTTTTGTTAATTTACAAATGACAAAATTATTACCGATAGGAATACGTTTTCTCAACGAACAATAAAAGACACGTACGCAAAAAAGCAAGTCAATGGGTGTGAACTTCGTATACAAAAAAAAAAAAAATTAAAAGTGACTATAATTGAAAATCAAATTGTAACATTTGAAAAAAAAAAATATTACAGTGCAATGTCACCATACAACACACACTAAAAAAATAAGACGTTTATAAAAGTCTTGCTGCAACTATCACTTTAAATTTACGACTTGTAGCAAATATTTAAACTTCACATAACTTTCAATAAACTTGCAACAAAACTCTTGGTATTATTTAAATATGACATATACGCAGATAGTTACGCTCAATGAGAGCGGCGTATGGTGGTACTTAAACCGCAACAGTATATATTTTTTTTAAATTTACAAATGACAAAATTATTACCGATAGGAATACGTTTTCTCAACGAACAATAAAAGTCACGTACGCAAAAAAGCTAGTCAATGGGTGTGAACTTCGTATACAAAAAAAAAAAATAATAATAAAAGTGACTATAATTGAAAATCAAATTGTAACATATGAAAAAAAAATAATTACAGTGCAATGTCACCATACAACACACACTAAGAAAATAAGACGTTTATAAAAGTCTTGCTGCAACTATCACTTTAAATTTACGACTTGTAGCAAATATTTACACATCCCATAACTTTCAAAAAACTTGCAACAAAACTCTTGGTATTATTTAAATATGACATATACGCAGATAGTTACGCTCAATGAGAGCGGCGTATGGTGGTACTTAAACCGCAACAGTCAGCCTGCCAGCGGAGGCCGCGACAAAGCTCGCAGAAGCAGGAAACGTAAGAATAGGTTGGGTTATCTGTCGCATAGGCGAAAAATTACAGCTCACGAGGTGATTTAAGTGTATGCACTTCGGGCACGTAGCGAAGAACTGCACCAGCGTAGTGGACTCTGCAAACACATGCATTAGGTGCAGAAGGAGCCAAAATGCATCCTGTGCTGAAAACTGAGAAGGACACAAATCATGCCACTGGTGGCAGACGATGCCCGTTCTACCTATATGCAATCAAAGGTCCAAGAAGAGCATGAAAATTCTCCAGCTCAATCTGAACCATTGCGAAGTTGCCCAAGACCTACTCACGCAGACAACGCGGGACATGAAAATTGACATAGCCATAATAAGCGAGCCTTACCTTCTACGATCTGGCTGACAGGAATGCCACGTTTCATCGCAGTCTCAAGTCAATGCAGACCTTTAAGATCAGTTGCAACGATGTGTTTGGCGAACTGGTGGAGCATGAATTGAAAGTGGGCGGCGCTAATATTGTGTTTGGTTGAAAATAATGTGTAGGGTTGGAAATAATAAAGACAGAAATAGTAGTAAAAATTAATACCAAAGATGTCTCATTTTCGTTTCAAATCTACTTCACGATTGCTTAATATCCAGAAAAATCTACGAAATTCTACAAATAATGACCTAATATTTGAAATAATTAAAAAAATGAGCTAACGACTAAAAAAACATTTTATATTATAAAAATATCTCCTATAGATTGCTTTCTTTGCCAACATACTCGTCGGTCATTGAGTCAGTGGTCGCAAAAGTCGCAACTCACAGGCGACCGCAGCCGGTGACAGCCGCTCGCTGCCGAGGACATTGAAAACGACGATGACATTTTCTCCTACACACCTAAGCCACACTTTCCGACTGGTTGTCGTCTGCATGGACTGTCGCGTGTCGTTCGATGAGTTTTATAACGAGCCACTAAGCGATGTCCTACAAATGGATCGCGACTATTTCTCCTATAAGAATCGCTCCTTGGATCTGAGCAACGAGAATAGAGCAGCGATGCGTTACCTCACATGATGATACTAATATCATGTGGTATTAAAAGGCTAATTTTAAAACGAAGTCACAAAGCAATTTTTTGAAAGCTACATACGCAGGTTCAACTCATCACCCTTTGAGAATGAAGCACAATTTACGCTGATTGTCATTATATTGGGACTGACCATCTATAAACATATTATTTTGGATGTGCACTTTCCTATTAATGTCTATCACAAGCTGATGGGCGACCATGGTACCTTCTACGATCTGGCTGACTGAAATCCCACGTTGGATCGCAGTCTCAAGTCAATGCAGACCTTTAAGATCAGTTACAACACTACATTGTGAAAGACGTGTTATAAAGTGCTCTGAAAGATTTATGTGTTTAAATATCAAATTATCAAAGAAATAAAATTGCAAGTGACCTAAAGTCCTCCGGGAATAAAAGATAAAAGTATTAAATAAAAAAACAAATAAACTGTGGAATATTAAAACAAGTAGAAACAATAAAAATTAGTGTAATAAGCAGAAAAGGCGCGATATAAAGTTCATGGGAGAGTAGAAAATGAAACCAACGGGTGGTAGTAGTTAAGCTCTTCTGTTTTTCTTTATACCGGCCTGTGCACATACACTAAAATTGGGATGCCCAACTCAGCTATTAGAGTTTGAGCGAGCACAACGAATATAAGTTCGTGTGAAATGCAAAAATTCTCAGTCGATCACGCTGCCACCGTTTCCCAAAAACTCACAGTCATTTGTAGCAAATAACCCAGTAGAAGTTGTGAAATAATATTTTTTACTATTTTTTTTAAAAATCTGAAATAAAATTATTACAAAATATTTATATATAATGTTAATTTATTTATTTTCCTGGTGAGTGGGCAGCTTATGTTTATATTTTTTTTGATTAAAAAAAAATTGAGATGTTTACATTCAGATTTGAAACGAACAGTGTAAAAGTACTTCTAGTACCGTTAAAAATATAATGTTTATGTTGTTTAAATGTTTTTTTGGATAATTCTATGTACATTTTTTTTCCAAAACCACGAGTTATTTTTTGTCAGGTTTTGTTTTACTTTCTTACACGGTACTCTCACCGCACACTCACTCTCTTCAGTGTTGCAGCATTTCTTACGTAAAATAGGGCAGAAATGTATAATAAATAATTATTATTAATAATAAATAGTTATGTTAGTCGAACTAACTCATATATAAATATATATACAAATATATATATATATAATTATGCAAATTACTAAACGACAATTGAGCAACACCAAACGATGTTAACTGGACCCCTCGATTATTGTCACATTTTATTTTAAATACTTAATTAACTAAATACTATCATTTTTTTATAAAACTTAATTATATATATATATACTTAAGTAACATAACTTTTTTTTGTATTTTTTTTAATATATTTTTTTTAGTGTATATTTTAAATTTTTTTTGTTGTTTTTTATTATTATTTTTTCATATTCTTAATTGTTGCATATATATTTATATTTTAATTTTTTTGTTTTTTTTTTTTCGAAAAAGTTATTATTTTAAAATACTTAATACTATTTTTTTTTATAAATCTTAATTGTCTATATACTTAAATAACTAATTTTTATTTTTTTTTAATTTTTGCATATATATTTATATTAATATATATATATATTTCTTAATGTTAAAAACTTAATTACTAACTATTTGCAGTGTAATTAATTTATAAACTTAACCTATTTTTTAAAAATATTTATTTTTTTAATATTTTTTATTTTTAATGATAATTAATTTATAAACAATATTTTTTACTTTTTTATATTTTAAAGTTTATTAATTAAACTTAACCTGTTTTTTTAAATATATATATAGAATTATTAAAATATTATTAATTATTTATTTTACATTATACTTGTTTATTTCTTCATGATTACGGCAAATTCTGTACTTTTCCATTTTTTTTATTCCTTGTTTGTTTTTTCATGATTACGGAAAATTCTGTATTCAGTTTAAAAACTGTGTACAAAGCAATAGATTTTAAGGTCCATTGGATTTCATATTTATGCAAATTCTGTACTCAGTTTAAAACTGAGTACGAAGCAATAGATTTCTAAGATCTATTGGATGTCATATTGATGCAAATTCTGTACTCAGTTTAAAAACTTTTGAAAAACATTCATCAGATTTTTGTTTTAAAACTATTGCAGTATCTGCAAGCGCTTCATTAATAGTTATACATGCTATATTCCGCAAATACAATTTATTTTCAAATAATTGGTTGTCCATATATTGTGCCAAAAATTTGATTGGTTCTACAATATATTTAAGCTATTGCTTATATTAATATTGCTAGTTTGTGTCTCCGGAATATCATTATTGTTAATTGGAGTATCCGGAATAATTGAGCTATTGCTTATATTAATATTGCTAGTTTGTGTCTCCGGAATATCATTATTGTTAATTGGAGTATCCGGAATTATTGAGCTATTGCTTATATCAATATTGTTACTTTGTGTCTCCGAAATTAAGGTATTAACTTTTTCAATATTGTTAGTCTCCGGAATTTGATAATTTTTTTTTTTAAATAATATTTGATATTATATTTAATTTTTGGTGTACTAATGTATCATCAATTTTGTTAATTTTGTTATGTGTTTCAAAGTATTCTTCACTATCATCACTTCAATCTTGCACCGGAATAACGAAAGAAGTAACTTCTTTTTTACTTTCAAATTTAATAAAAATTCGAAACATTTTTTTCCGATATTATCAATTGAAATTTTGTTCAAAAAAAATTCTTTGCACAATGCTTCAAAATTTGAATGACGATGTTTCAAAGAATTATTATTATAATTTTTTATGATTGCTATTCCAAAGTTCTTGTAAATTTTGATATTCATTGAGCAACCTTATTTGATTGACTCGATTCAAAGTTATTTTGCTGTAAAAATATAATTAATTTTTATTATATGTCATACAATTTTCATGTAACAATAAATTAATTAAATAATTTAAAAATATCTGATTGTGATGAAAACAAGCATCAGATGTACGGAACCATTTAGGTGTCCGTTTGTAGCATTTAATTTTTTCAATTTGCGGATTTTTATCAAAAATTTCAAGAAACACTGAAATATGAACAGAACTAATATTATATAAAATCTGATGGATTTTTAAAATCCATGTTATTTTCTAATATTTTTTTTCTCTAATAATTTTTCAGAAATTAAATGAAATTCATTTCCATGTTTGACCATTTCCTGGCAACAAATCATACAATTAAGTTTTTCAAAAAAAACTTTTAATACTGCGCATCCACCCATATAGCGGGATACACATATTGTCTGTAGAGTTTCCTTTGATTCATCAAATATTTCATCCATATTTGATAACTCAATATGCGATACTTCCACATCATTGTTAATTTTCTGTATTTTCGTATTACTAGGTATCATACTACTATAAAAAATTTCATTAGCTGTCGTAGCTTTTTTCTTATGATCTATAAAAAAATTCATCCTGGTTTATGCGTGAAAGAATAATGCTATCTATTTTTTCTGTATGAGATAAGTCCTCCAAAAATGATTGAATAGCATTAATATTATAAATTAATCCGTTTATGCAACAGACATCTATTAAGATATGTAACATATTTTTTAATCTTTCTGGAATAGATTTAATGGGTATTTGACTATTCATAATTTCAAATGCTTCATTAAATTTGTAAATAAATATTTTTGTTGCATTAGCATAATCTTCCCCAAATATATGTTGGTCTTGAAGTAGTGAAATTGCATTGCAAACAGATTTGGACATTGCTCTAGCCATACCATGTCGATTATAATAATTATAATCATTTGTAGGGTAAATATCTTCTCTTTTCAATGTTGGCATTATTTTCAAATATATATTTTTTTGATCATTTTCAAACGTATTTTTAATTACACTCCATCTGGTTATACCATGTGATGTTGAAATTTCGTACTTAATTAATGCATTTGTTATATTTAAAAATAATGTGTAATGAAAAATATTTTGTAATTTTTAAAAATACAAAAATTTTGGTCTTTATTTATATTAAATTTTGAATACGAATTAATATTTATTCTATTCTGATCCGAAATAATTAATTTTATTTTTAAATTTATTTGAGATGCTGCATTTATATTCTCTTGAATAAATGCAAGTATTTGATCTCCATTAATATTATTGCTTGTAAAATAATAACTTAAAACATATTGCCATGGATTAGTTATTCCTTTTATTAAGAAAATAAGTGAATTACAAACCAATTTGGAATTTCTTTTATTAATTCCTAAATCTTCAAAACCATCAATTATATCATCTTGTTCGTTATAAACAAGTGATGGTTTTGTTATCATGCATTCGTCAAAATTCAGAATGCATATTCTATCCATGTCATTAAAATGTTTTGTTTGCTTTCTTATTTGTTTTAAATTTTGTTGGTCAATACCACAGGATAAACTTATTTGTCCTGTGATTTGTTATATATTGAAAATCTGTATTCAAATTTTCTTGTTGTGCCATGATGTACTGATGTTCGCTGAAAAATTAAAAATATATATATTTACTTTTTAAATTTAAAATTATTACTTTATTTCCTTTATTAATTTTTATTAAAAAATAATTCTACATATATGCAATGATATAAATATAAAATAGGTTTAAAACTGCAAATACAAGTGACCCCATCAATAAATGAACCGCTGCAGCAGTGATCCAGGTTCAGTACCACATTGGCTCAGTATATCGCATAGCGTAGGCAAGGAATTCGCGGAAGCTATTGTAAAAAAACATGCAGAATTCTGTTTGTAAAAAGAATACATGTTTTTTTTTTTTTTTGATTTTTGATGAAACATTGATGTTCGCTGTTCACAATATTTTTAGAAAAACATTCAGGATCAATTTAATTATACCGCATTATTGAATTATATATTATATTTTTTTATTACTTGTATGAGAGCTAGTCCTAAATTTTTCAGAGTACAATAGCGCGAAACTATTATTATTATTAAGTGTATTTATTTCACTTCGTATGTTCGCTATTACTTATAAGCGTATGACTTAAAAATTATAAGCTTTTAGTGTACAATTTTTACGCAAACGATACGAAGTGAAATTAATACCATTATTATTATTATTATTATTAGTTGTAATTTTACACTTTATAAAACACAATTTGTATATATATTTTTTTAATTTACAAATGACAAAATTATTACCGATAGGAATACGTTTTCTCAACGAACAATAAAAGACACGTACACAAAAAAAAAATTAAAAGTGACTATAATTGAAAATCAAATTGTAACATTTGAAAAAAAAAATATTACAGTGCAATGTCACCATACAACACACACTAAGAAAATAAGACGTTTATAAAAGTCTTGCTGCAACTATCACTTTAAATTTACGACTTGTAGCAAATATTTAAACATCCCATAACTTTCAATAAACTTGCAACAAAACTCTTGGTATTATTTAAATATGACATATACGCAGATAGTTACGATCAATGAGAGCGGCGTATGGTGGTACTCAAACCGCAACAGTCAGCCTGCCAGCGGAGGCCGCGACAAAGCTCGCAGAAGCAGGAAACGTAAGAATAGGTTGGGTTATCTGTCGCATACGCGAAAAATTACAGCTCACGAGGTGATTTAAGTGTATGCACTTCGGGCACGTAGCGAAGAACTGCACCAGCGTAGTTGACTCTGCAAACACATGCATTAGGTGTGGCGAGCAGGAAAACAGACCAAGCAACTGCAAGAAGAAGCCAAAATGCATACTGTGCACAAGGAAAACTGAGAAGGACACAAATCATGCCACTGGTGGCAGACGATGCCCGTTCTACCTATATGCAATCAAACGTCCAAGAAGAGCATGAAAATTCTCCAGCTCAACCTGAACCATTGCGAAGCTGCCCAAGACCTACTCACGCAGACAACGCGGGACATGAAAATTGACATAGCCATAATAAGCGAGCTTTACCGAGCAAATCATGCGAACGTCTGGGAACGAGACAGCATCGGAAAGGCGGCCATTTGGAGCTGTGGAAAACACCTTCTTCATGGCAAGACGTTTGAGACGGGATTTGTATGCGCAGAAATATGTGCAATATACATATATAGCTGCTACATACCGCCGAGTACCTCCCTATATGAATATACGATGATAATTGATAAGCTAGTCGCCGATGCTAGGGGTAAAAACCCCGTAATAATAGCTGGAGACTTTAACGTCTGGGCGATAGAATGGGGGTGCCCAAAAACGACCCCGAAAGGCAAAGCTCTGCTAGAGACCATCGCCTCGCTAGACGTTGTGCTGATGAACTCAGGATCACAGCACACGTTCTCCAGAGGCGGGAATGGGTCTATCATTGACCTAACGTTTGCGAGTAGCGGTATCTTCCGAAGGACATCTTGGCACATTAGTAATTGCTACACTCATAGCGACCACCAGGCCATAATATATGAAATAAGAAAACGGTTAGAGCTCCTAGAGAAATAGAGAACGTAAAAAGTGGTTGGAGGACTGGGACTTTCGACAGTGAGGCATTTCTCATCAGAACATGCACAGGAAAGCCTGTGACGCATCGATGGAGCGGAAGTACTACAAAGGAAGTACTACAAAGTCAGTGTACTGGTGGAACGATAACATTGCTAAGCTTCGGGCTGATTGCAACCGAGCAAGAAATGCACACCAGAGAGCAAGGGGAAGAACCACGACGACAGCTAAAAAAGGCGATCCGCGAGAGCAATCGCAAATGTTTTCTGGAACTATGCGACGATGCAGAAATAAACCCGTGGGGTACGGGGTACAAGGTGGTTATGAAGAAACTGAAGGGCTTTGAACGGCCGATACCCAGATACCCGATACTGTTTGGCAACATCGTGATGACCCAATTCCCTGAGCACACTAGGGAGGACAGAGAGTACACAACACAAGAAGGAGAGCAGTTCCTCCAGCCTATAACCGAGGAGGAAGTCCTAAAAGTTGCTTCGCCTTGAGAGTGTGTAGTGCATTTCGCACGGTTACAGAGGATGCAGTACTGGTTATCGGAGGCATGTACCCAATTGACCTGGCAACGGATGCAGCTGGCGGCAGCACAAGGAGCCCCACAGCAAGACAAAGAATCTCGACCGCGTGGCAGGACCACTGGGACCATGCGGAGAAAGGACGATGGACGCATCGACTCATACCGAGCATATCGGAATGGATGAATAGCCGACACTGGGAAGTAGATTTCTACATCACTAAGCTACTAAGCGTACATGGCTGTGTCAAAGCTTACCTTCACAGGTTCAATCACGAGAACAACCCGTTCTGTGATTTCTGTGTAGGCAATGTCTCCGAAGACGCGGAACGCGTGTTCTTTGACTGTCCACGCTTCCAAACCGAACGATACAGACTAAGTCTAACACTCGGAGAGAGACCAATGCCGCATACACTAGTACAAATGATGACCACGTCACAAGAGTACTGGAATGCTGCATGCGAAATGGCCGCAGTCGTAATGACCGAGCTGCGACGAACGGAGCGGCTACGGAGAGCAAATAGCTCCGACCAATAATCCTGACCAGGAGCCACAAAGTCCTAACCAGGAGGCATTAAAGAAGACGGGGCAAATAGAACCATCCCCCCCCCCGCGAAGTAATACCTAACGGTAGTTCCACGGGGATGACGGGAAGTGGTATAGGTGGGTTTTAGTGGGTTAAAGTCCCACACTTCTGCAGCAGATGCTGGAGTGTCTTTCGAAGATTTCCCACCTATACAGAAAAAAAATGAGATGTTTGCAACAAAAGCAATCAAAATTGAAATTTTTACAATTGAGTTGTTGAACATTTGCAACAAAAATGATGGCTTATTTTGATATTTATCTACTATAAAAAAGGAAAATGGCGTTCTATTTCCTTGCGCTTGATTTATAAACAACAATTAAGTAAATCCAAATGTGTAAAAAGGTGTCAACATAAATGTAACATTTTAATGGTAAAAATGAATATAGAAACCAGTTGGGAAAGTTAGGTCACATGAGTAAGTTCGGTCACATGGGACGGATTTTTATAGTCGGCCGGGCCCGACTATGGAATACCCTACACCTTTGGCGGGGATATTTAATTGTAAACCTTAATTAAAAAGTTCTTAATTATACTGAACCCCATCACCCTCAGAATATTATTCACATATCAGAAATGTGTCTTATATTCCCATAATTTAAAAAATTGATATAAAAGTATAAATAAACTTGAAAAAATAAAAGTGGGCAGACCACGCCTATATTTCAAATTTTGTAAGGCAAATATTTCATAGATTTGATTTTAATAATGTACGGCTAAAATCTTGACTGTGAAAACCCGGGAAATAATGAAAAAAATGTGGGAGGATCATGCCCATTTTTAGACCACATATTTATAGGTGAATTCTAACAATACGTTTGAAATTTGATAAGTATAACTTGAATATTTTTCAAGTTATTGATTCCTAACGAGTTTTATAAAAGAGACTTGTATGGGAGGTGGGCGTGTCCATTGACCGATTTGGCTCATTTCCAAAATCAGTTCCTACTTTTATCTAAAAAATATTGTGACCAAAATCATACTCTGACCAGTATTTCTCAAGTTTTCTCGTATACGGACAGCAAGACAGACGGACATATCTAAACGGAGTCGGGTAGTGATGCTGATCAAGAATATATATACTTTTCCATACCGTACACTCCTCATAAAAGGGGCGGTACAATATATGCACAAAGTTAATATACACTGTATCTCATAGGTGTAGGGTATAATAACTGAGATTGAAATTTACATAACGTCATGTAAAATTAATTCTTTTCATTATTACAACGCCACCATAACACAAATATACACCAATTCTGGGGCTTATTGATTTAGGGTCTTATTTCATTTTAAATTGTTATTTATAAAAAAATATAATAAAAAAAAACATAAAAAATAGGAAAAGAAATTAGTTTGAATTTCTGATTTTTTTTTTATGAAGTTATTTTTGTTTCGTTTTACTTTATATGGGAGGTATTATATATATTTTTTTAAATGTGTTTTTTGTTAAAAAAATATAATAATATATTTAGGGGAGACCGGGGCTAAGTCGACATCGGGGTAAAGTCAACTTTTGGTTTAAAACGCGAATGAGATGTCAGATCAACTTCAACTTGATACTGTACACGTAACATTAGGTGCCATTGTTACCAAAGAAGAGAAATCCATTTTGTGCTTACACTTCAGTTTTTATGTAAAAAAATGTGTTTGTTGACTCGAAAAGTTCCATATTCATAACGCAGTAAACGTGTACTTGCCTTTAAAGTTTTGATTATTTTTTGGGGGTATAGATGTCTTATTACATTACATATCAATATTAAAAAATTGTGCGAAATTGGACAAAAGTCACGCCGACCTACACAGTAACGTACTGTGGCATTTACCATTAGTTAGTAATTTAGTTTGAGTAATAATAAAATTATTATTAAGTATAAATAAAAATTGTGTAAATAAATAAATGTTGAAATTTTTAATATAAATAATAAAAAAATATATTTATTAAAGGAAAAAACAACACTTTCAGAATATTTAAAGAGTAATTTATAATATTATTTGTCGGTTTTAATAAACCTTTTTATCTATCTTTTCATTAGTTGTCAATAAAATAATACTTGTATGAAATTTATATTTATTTATTAGAGTATTAAAAATGAAAAATAATAACAAGATTACGCAAAATCAGAACTAAGTGAGTTCGAGTCAACTTACGCGAAAAATTTTTTTTTTTACGAATTTGATATTTTTTTAAAGAACTTACTATTATGTTTAACTTGGATAATTTCTTTACAAAAATCTTAATATTAAATTAGCGATAGAACCACGATGAACCGAATGGCAAGAAAACGATAATATTCCATTATCATCCAGTTCGAGGAAATATTTAAAATCTCAAGTCTGTAGCTCATCGCGAAGGTAGTTTAAAATCAATTACAAAATTTGTTCCGAACAGACAGACAAGCAAGCAACCTAATAAAAACGGTTTAAAATAGTACTTACTTTATATTTTTATCATCAAAATGATTCCTTATATGTTTCAGGATGGTATCTCTCCTTGATAAGCTCATTCCACATTTATAACATGTTAATATTTCATTGGTATGCATATTCATAATGTACCTCGTCAATCCCCGTCTTGAACTCAATTGTTTTTCCACATATTGTGCAATTTACTGATGTACTAAAAAATTAAATAATTATGATGTGAGACAAACGTATATCAAACTGTACATTAGGGTGTCACTTATTTTACACTTTTTTCAATTTTTAGTTTTCTCACCCCTAGGATTGTTTATTAGGGACAAAAAATAAGATATGCAAAATATTTTTGAATTTGAAGGACGGCAACACGTGCCGCAATTACATTGAAAATTGTACTAGGAGGTGTATTTGAGTCGAATTGTAGAATATTCCAAAGCAATATTTTAAGTCAGAAATATTCTAAAACTGTTTGCGAAAAAAAAATTATATTTTGTGTTTATATTTTAAAAAATTATCCTATGATTTATATGTATTTACAGCTGTATAAAACAATCGATAACACGGAAAATGATCGAAATATCTAAAATCCGATTACAAATATTTTTTCTTCGCAAACAGTTCTACATGATTGCTTACTCCAAATATTGTTTTGAAATATTCTAAATTTCGACTCCTAGTACAAATGCACCTACTAGTACAATTTTCAATGTACGTGTCTTTTATTGTTCGTTGAGAGAACGAATTCGTATCGGTAATAATTTTGTCATTTGTAAATTAAAACCAGTTGGGAAGGTTAGATCGATCACATGGGAAATTTTAAAGTAGGTGTTATTATTATAGTTAGGATTTTCAAAATTATAGTCGGTCTAAGCCGACTATAAATACCGTACACATATGTGTGGTAACCATTCAAAGTGGTGTAAAGGTCACCATACGAATCCTGAAAATAACTACAAACTTTCCATCCCTGAAGAATTTTCTTTCATTTGATACCCATATTTACAAATGGGTAGGTGTACCGAATTTCGATTTTTTTTTTTTTTTTTTTGGGAACCACAAATCGTTTCGTGGGAAAACATTATTTTCATGTATTTGAGCATAATGTCAATATATATTTGACCCCAAAGTTTACCTAAGCACGTATACAGTAAAATTGATTTGCAGATGTAAATTTTATATGAGTAATTTGAACATAAGTGGTCAGTTCTCAGGTCACTATAGACCGATCATGACAATTTCTTGTTCAGACAGCTTAGATATATAAGTAATCTAAATCTAAAGTTTCATTGCTCTAGTTCTTCAACTTTTTCTGTAATCGTGATTTCAACAGACAGAAGGACAGACGGACAGACAGACGGACATCGCTAAATCGACTTAGGAGGTCATGCTGAACAAGAATATATATACTTTTCCATACCGGAGATGCTATTTTCAGGGTGTTACAAACGGCGTACCAAACTGAATATACCCTTTCACTCTTAGTGTAGGGTATAAAAAAATATACAAATTGTGTTAATTTAATAGTGCATATATAATTTTATTATTTCTAAATGTTTTATTAAATCATTGTAAAAATCGACTTGGAATTTGCGATATGTAATTCCCCAGCAACATTCGAGCGGTTAATGGAACACGTATTGATATTTTTTGAATTTTTGCATTGTTTTGTGAAAATTTCTTTATTTAACTTCAAAATAAAAAAATGTATATACCAATTTATTCGTTAATGTATATTTCTATTTATTTTTTGTTGGTAAAAAAAAAAAAAATTTAATAAATAACGGTGTTTTTGAAATATGAAAACAAAACTGGAAACTTGTCTGAAATCCCTTAACGACATCATTGTCATGGGCAAGGACTTTGACGAACATCTAAGAAATTTAGAGGAAGTATTCCATAGATTGGAGAGTGCGGGTCTACAACTTAGCCATAAGAAATGCTCACTTTTCAAGAAAGATGTCCACTCGCAATTTGTCGTTGGTTGCGTATGGTTTATCTTTGTAATTTATTTGACTTTTTAGTAAAATGGGCACAATCTTATATCTAAAAAACACGAACGAATATAAATATATATATATATATATATATATATATATATATATATATATATATATATATATATATATATATAACGAATTTATATATATATATATAAATATTACACTGTTCGTTCAAATTCCATCAATATCACTCATAAAAGCGAGGAAACAAGCAAGCGAGGCATATGATCGTAAAATTACACAATTTTTGTTTTGTGTGTAATTACACAAACTGTGCGCTTTCTATTCATGCAAGAAAACTGTCGGTAAACGATGGGGCATGAGACCAAGTATAATCCACTGGATGTACACAGCGATCGTCAGACCCATATTAACGTACGGTTCTACTGTATGGTGGGAAGCGATAAAGAAGACTACATTTCTTAGGGAAATGAGGAAAGTACAAAGACTGGCATTCACCAGTATTACTGGTGCAATGAAATCGACCCCACAAATAGGGATGGAGATCATTCTTAATCTTCTGCCAGCAGGGCCGTGCGCAGGATTTGCTCGTGGGGGGGGGGGGGGGGGGGGGTTTTAAGCTAACTTCATAATAAAGAGGGTAGGGGAGATAGATTTCTGTTTGGCCATACTCAAGAACATATGTCATTATTTCAGAATATCGGTATCTAACGAGGCCTAAACTAGGTAAGATATCGGGTCTACGATCTTCTTATAACGGAGTTTCCTTCAAGAACTTTTGAAGGGTCATTAGGTCGTGGTTGGGCCATTTTCCATAGCCTTGTTAGGGTCTGAACATATTGGTTTAGTCTTAATAACAACAGTATTCCATTAATAAAAATACGTGTAACTTTTTTGACAATTAAACATATACTAAACTAGCAATAAATTGAAAAATTTATATAATTTAAGAAAATATTAAATAAAACCAATCGATTTCATTTCAAATTTGTACTTACATTTCATTAAAATATGTTTATAATATTGGTAAGTTATTCGAATAGAAAAGCGCCGCAGACGAAAATTTTTGCATTGTTTTGTGAACATTTATTTATTTAACATCAAAATAAAAAATTTTATATACTAATTTATTTGTTCATGTATATTTCTATTTATTTTTTGTTGGTAAAAAAACATTTTTTTTAATAAATAAGGGTGTTTTTGAAATATGAAAACAAACAAATTAAAATTTTAGCAGTACTATTTCAGAATTTGATGAAATTAGGAAGTATGGTGAAACAACATAAAATTAAGATATTGGGAAAATTTTAGCTTACCAGATGGTGTGGTTAAAAGATTCGGTGATTTAAATTTGAAAAAATGAATAAATTAATCTATTAAACATAACTTAAGCAATAGTGAAGCAAAATAAAACGCTAAAGTCTCATTTAAAAGGTAAAAAATTTCCAACATTTTTAAACAAAGTATATTTTAAAAGGATATATCTCAAAGCAATGTCGAAAGACTACTTCAAAATTAAAATTATTCAAAAATTGGCAAAAAAATAGACTTTAACTTTAAACTTGACTTTAAATTATCTTTGAATTTGTAATGAAAAGGCATATCATATTTTCATAATAAAAAGAAAATGTGCGGCACATAAAGGGTGTAAAAGAAATTATTTTTACAAATTCAAATGTAGATATTGTGGTCAAAGCAAATAACGGAAAAATTCCGTATACTGAAACATTCTCTGATTTATGACAAACAAAAATATTAACAAGTTTTCAGTTATAAGTAATCGATGATGTCATCAACAAAAGTGGGAAAATGAATGTTCATATTTAAATTTTTTTTTAATATTTAATCCATTCTTCGAAAAATATTGAAATAATGTTAACTGAAATAAAATAAGCGATAGTTGGATTAGTGTTATCAAAAATGTTAGAAGAAATGGTGTCCAACGGCTGATGGTGGGCTGGAAGACTAAAATACGGAAATTCGTCCTAGCAAATTCAGAAATATAATTATTTAACTATTTTTAAAAACTATGGAGAATTGTTCTTTATTTGTGATATATTTTTTTACTGTGTTAACTTTTTAAATTTAAAAGAAAATGTATAAATAATTTCGTTTACACCCTTCATTTTGTTGCTGAGATTTTTTTGAGTATGGATTTATAATAGTTTTTACAAAATCAAATCATTTAAAGGTTTTATACCCGAATAAAAGCTGTAAACGAATTAGTATCGTACAACCATTTTTATATTTATACTCATGAACTACTTCCAACTTTTTTCAAATGTTCGACCAAAAATTTGATATGCATTTCAAAAGCAAATAAACACCTTTAAAAAATTGATCAAGGAAAATTGGAAAACACGATTATATTATTTTTTTAACGAACTTTACGAAAATAGAGGATTTTAAAGAAAAAACAGGGAGTTTTTTCATAACACAAATATACACCAATTCTTGGGCCTTATTGATTTAGGGTCTTATTTCATTTTAAATTGTTATTAAAAATACGTAAAATAAACGAAAAGAAATTCGTTGTAATTTCTTACGCTTTTTTCTGGAATTGTTTTTTTGAAGTATATATTTTTGAATATATTGTTACAAAAATTCTGTCTATGGAAAACTGTTTTACGAGTTCGTATCGCTGGATTGTGTACAAAATAAAAACGCACTTATATTTGTTTTTAACTAGTATTATTTCAACTAGTATTAATTAACTTTATTAATTTAAATAACAACTTAAAGAATAATCACTTATATCAACTGCTGAATTTCTACAATTTATCTTTACAATGTTTACTCACGAGACGCACTAGTTCACTATTAAATCACAACTGAAGTACAGTGCCTCAGATGGGCGGCCTTATATACTGCAGGAATCAGTTCGACACGTTTCGACAAGCTTCGACATGTTTCGAGAACCTTCTACTCGTTTCGTGAATGACGCATGCTATTTTAGATGGTGAAGCTGCTGTGGTATCATGAACCGCCGTTCGATAAGCCATGATAAATAGTGGTATGTGTGTATCCCAATCTTTTTGAATTTTATCAACCACTTTTCTCAGATACTCTTCCAAAGTCCGATTGAATCTCTCTACCATGCCGTCTGATTGCGGGTGCAAAGGCGTTGTTCGTGTTTTGTGTATGTTGAGGACTTTGCATACTTCTTTAAATACAGCAGACTCAAAATTTCTTCCTTGATCTGAATGCAATTCCAACGGTACTCCAAAACGGCTTACCCAGTTGTTAACTAATGCATCCGCAACTGTTGTGGCTTCTTGTATCTGCATGGGATATACTTCAGGCCACTTGCTGAAGTAGTCAATGACGATAAGCACATACTTATTCCCCGCATCATTGATTGGAAACGGCCCGGCGACATCCATGGCAATACGCTCGAATGGTGCTCCCACGTTGTATTGATGCATCCTGCCGCGACTTCTGACTGTTGGTCCTTTTGTTGGTACACATTGCGGGCAACTCCGAACCCAATCGGCGACTGACTCTTGGCACCCAATCCAATAAAAACGTATCCTTACCTTCTTGACCGTTTTATTAATGCCCAAATGACCACCACTAGATCCACCATGGTATTCCGCTAATATCTCTTTTATTTTTGACTTGGGAACAATCAAACTTCAAGCGGATGTGCCATCTTCATTTTCCCATACACGATATAAGCAACCATCTTGTAGCTTTAAGCTCTGCCACTGTGCCCAGTAAGCTTTAGTTATTGGACTGTCCGCAGCTATATCTTCCCATGATGGTTTCCTTTGCTGTTCCTTGAACATCATGATTTTTGTAAGGTCGGGATCACTCTTTTGATCAATTTGAATTTGTTCCAGAGTCCATTTTTCCTCGGGCAAAACATTTAGCAAACGAATGTCAATTATGTTTTCTTTTCCTTCAGCTCTTGAACAATGTCTGCATTCTAGTCGTGATAGAGCATCTGCATTTTCATGGTTTCCTCCTTTACGATGTTCGATTGAGAAATCGTAGCTCTGTAATCGTTCTATTCAACGCGAAATTTTTCCTTCCGGATCTTTGAACTGAAGTAACCATCGACGTGCTGCGTGATCGGTTCTCAAGTGAAACTGTTGTCCGTACAGATACTTATGGAAATTTTTCACACTTTCAATTACAGCAAGAAGCTCCCTCCTGGTGACACAGTAATTTCGCTCGGGCTTGGACAATGTTTTACTGTAGTATGCGATCACTTTTCCTGCCCATTGATTACCTGAGAGAGAACTCCGCCTATTCCGTATCCGCTTGCATCCGTATCAAGTATAAATTTCTCACCTGGAATTGGATACGCAAGAATTGGTGCCGAGCACAGTAGATCTTTTAAAAACGCCCTTTCTTGATCATCACCCAATTGAAATGCGCGGTTCTTTCTTGTCAATTCGTGAAGACTGCAGCAACATTGGCAAAACCTGGAACAAATCGCCTGTAGTATGTACATAGCCCCAAGAAACTTTGTAGGTCATGTAGATTTTGCGGTCTGGGCCACTCCTTGACTGCAACTATTTTATCCTCATCGGTATGCACTCCTTCCGTGGTAACTCGATGACCCAGATACTTGACTTCTTTCTTGAATAGAGAGCATTTCTTTGGGCTAAGTTGTAGACCCGCATTTTTCAATCGAAGAAATACTTCCCCTAGATTTCTTGGATGTTCGTTGAAATCCTTGCCCATAACAATGATGTCATCAAGGTATACTAGGCATGTTTTCCAGTATAAACCTTTTAATACGTGCTCCATTAACCGCTCGAATGTTGCTGGGGCATTGCATAGTCCAAATGGCATTACCAAAAATTGCCATAGTCCATCTCCAGTACTGAATACCATCTTCTCTCGATCTTTTTTATCGATTTCTACTTGCCAGTAACCGCTTTGCAAGTCCAACGTTGAAAACCACTTAGCATTAGATAGTGTATCCAAGGTGTCATCGATACTGGGCAGTGGATAACTATCTTTCTTGGTGACATCATTAAGTTTTCGGTAATCAACGCAGAACCGAGTACTACCGTCCTTCTTTTTCACCAATAGTACTGGTGAACTCCATGGACTCTCAGATGGTTCCACCACGCCATTTGTGATACTTCATCTCTTTTCGCAAATGGTACCCTTCTTGGAGCTTGACGAATTGGGTTAGAATCACCAGTGTCTATTTGATGTTTTACAATGGCAGTTCTGCTGTCCTTTTGATTTTTTCAGCAAATATACACCGATATTTGTCAATTAGCTGTTGCACTTTACCCTTTTCTTTGGCAGTCAAATCCTTGGACCACTCTTTTATAAAAGTTTGAGCAGATTTATTATCTATTTGCGGTGTATTGTTGATTTTTGATTGACTTGCTTCACAATTTATAATCGCAAATGCCTCTTAACACCTACCTATTACTGTTCCCTTTTTAATTAATTTGGACGAGTTTTCCATGTTGTGAACTCTTATTGGAACAACTTTGTCTTTTGTCGCTTCAACTAATGTTCTTCCGACAACAATATTACTTCTGCTTATTTGCTCATCATTCGCTTCTATAACCCACAACTTGCTAATCCCACAATCTCCATTTAATTTCGCCCAAACAATTGCTTCTGAATTAGGTGGTATTTTTCTATTTTCGTGAGCGATAACTTGTTTAATTTTCGGGCTCTGGTCACAATTGTAACGAATTTTCTCGGGCTGAGGTATACTCGCCGGTTTTGTCCAGGGTTCGTTTACAGAAAAATAGATAAATGAAAAGATTAGTTTTATTTAAGTATTGTTATTCAGTTTCTTTATTGTCCCTTCAGTGTGTTTAATATTTTATTCGCTATTTTATAATACTTGTTCGAGCTTAATACTAGTTTGGCGAGTTAATGCCTCGATCCGCTATTAATACGTTTGGGGAGTTAATGCCTCCAGCCGCTATAATAAAATACTTATTAAATCTTAAAGTATGCCTCGATCCGCTATAACTACAATTGGGGAGTTAATGCCTCCAACCACTACTTCCTACTATTTGGGGTGGTAATGCCTCCAGCCGCTATGATAAAATACTTATTAAATCTTAAAGTAACTTAATACTAGTTTGGCGAGTTAATGCCTCGATCCGCTATAACTACAATTGGGGAGTTAATGCCTCCAACCACTACTTCCTACTATTTGGGGAGTTAATGCCTCCAACCGCTACTACTACTATTTGGGGAGTTAATGCCTCCAACCACTATAACTACAATTGGGGAGTTAATGCCTCCAACCGCTACTACTACATTTGGGGAGTTAATGCCTCCAACCACTATAACTACAATTGGGGAGTTAATGCCTCCAACCGCTACTACTACATTTGGGGAGTTAATGCCTCCAACCACTATTACTACGAGTTTGATGTGTACGACGTCGTCGCCAGCATCGAACTCCTGACTGCTGCAATTGTGTCTCCTTTTATACTCTTTCTTGTGTCGATCGCCGTGTGCTTTGTTGTTGCTTCATTTGATGTTGTTGCATTACAGCCTTTGCTTATGCGTAGCGTTGTTGTTGCTTGCTGCATGTGCGTGAAATTGTTTTTGTTTGTGGTACTGTTGCGCGTACCTAGAATTTTTGTTGTCGTACTTTGTTGTCGCAATAACTGCAATTAATTAAATTATTAATCTAATTTAATTCAGATAAAAAATATGTGGGTACAAATTTGAGACACACAAATTTGTGTCCTCACATCCTCCCCTTACTTCGGTTAAAAAAAGTATTTCTGCATTAAAATATAATTATACTTATAATTGAGGGACTTTGGTAACCCTATTGCTTCTATGTACTTCCTGTAGTTGAACACCGCCGCATTTTTTTTATTTTACATTTTTTTTTTTAAACTGGCAACACTTCATTGTTAATGCTTGTGACTCATGCTCAACCGGATGTGTAGTTTGACGTGTCTGACATCCATCCTTCAGTTGGTCTTTTTTTATTCTTTCGTGCGGATCGCAAAAAAATAGAAATGTGAAAAAAAAATTATTATCGCCGCGTTCATCCGGTCGTCGATTTTCTTTTTTTTTTTTGGAACTGGGATAAATCCCTTGATTTAGCCCGTTGCCATTATCCTGTTCGGCCTTCTGCCATTATACTGTTCGGCCTGTTGCATGAGGGCACAGGCTGCGATGTCCAGACGTGGAGCGCCCGCTGCGAGAAAAAATATTTAAAAAGAAAAAAAATCAATAAAAATTTTGTAAAAATTTCTCAATTTCTTCTTTATTTAGAATTACTGTAGGTACATTTTTTTTTTTGTGTAATTTTTACATTTCCCGATCGGGAAATTCGCACTTGATATGTGCAACCGTTTACTGCCTTTCGAAAGGCGTATTGTTTGCGCCTGTCCCGTGTGCGCAGTGCTGTCGCCACTGCATCGTCCAACTCAGGTGGGTATGTGGACTGTGCTGCTGATGGACTGCTGGTACGTAGGATGTCTTCCAGGTCGCCCTCAGGTAGGTTTAAATCAAGCACATCATCATTTACAAATTTAAAAATATCGTCAACTTCGTTGTTTTGGCATATTTCAGAGCCGTTGCGGTCAGTTTCGTGTTCGCTATGAAAATTGACCAAGAAGTGACTGACTGTGGCGAGGCCCTCTGTTTCGTCTATATTTGGCGCGCTGGCCACCAAATCGTCCAGCAAAGCTTGTCCGATAGCCGCTAAGCCGGGGGATTGTGGTGCCGCATCTGTGCTGACATCTTCCTCCTCGTCCTCGCTCACTGCAGCCGGGCTGGGCCGCACCAGAGTGGACACATCGTCGTCGTCAGTGTCTTCGTCGCACTCTCCACTTGCTTCCTCGTCTTCCTAGATTTCTTCATTGTCGTTATCTTCAGTTGTCGTATCGTCTTCATCTGAAACCTGCATCTCGCCCAGGCTCCAGTGGTCGTCGTGCGCACTGGCAGCACTCAGCGCCTCGCTGCTAGAGTCGCTAATGACTCCCCAGTCTTCGACTTCGTCGTCACTCGTCTCGTCGGCGGAGCTCGCGACGTAACCCCAATCTACGGCCGTCGCCAGTTGCGTTCGGCTGTGGCTGAACTAATGCCACAGGTCGGCGTCTTCTTGGTGCACCACTTGGCCCGGCGGCTGAGCAGACAGCCGTGTCAACGGACGTATCGGCGGCCATGCCAGTGGGCGCGGTGGCAGACGTGCTGGTGGATGCGTTGGTGGACATTGTAGTCTAGTATTTTTCTATATGTCCTAAAAACATGAAAAATCATCCTATTTATGCAAATATTTCTCCATCTTCGGAATTATCTTTTTATCCTATTAGGTTATCTCAGCTCCAGGTGTCCCTGGAAGTACCCATTGTTCTTTTTGTGAAGCTGACGTCTACGAAAACCATTCGCTAGCAGCACAGGGTGTTTCGGAGAGTAGAAAAGTCTTATATTTAGGTTCGATTACACGGTACGATTTGTAATACGACGTACATTTCATTGGTTACCTATTTACCAACGAGTTGACTTCAAACATTTTGATAAAGCTCCCTTCATTTACGATAATTTCGTCGTAACTTTCCTAGAGACTTGCTTTTTAGTTATCAACTTCATATTTTATTTAGGAACAACTGTATAGCGCGAACATTTTTCTTTCGCCATACTCGCGTTCGGACGCGTTTTGATCTCTGATCCTTGTCTTTTGTGATTTCGCCGTACTGTTTATTTCTGTAACATATTTTGTGGCAATGTTTATTTACGGTAATTTTATCGTGTGAAATTATGCCATTTCTGTATAAATCAGTTCATTCACGTGTGCCGTTTTTATCTTCTTGCTGCCGGCTCTTTTAAGCTGCACGATTACCGGTGATACGAAATGTATCACCCGAAATGGTCTATCGTATTTGGCGGCTAGTTTGTCCGCAAAATTGTCAACTGCTTTGGACAAGTTGTGTTGTTTGACTAACACCTGTTGACCGATCTTAGGTGACCAGGGTCGGCGACGCAGGTTAATGTCTGGCTTGGTCCTGTGCTGCTCGCTCCATGTTTCGGCGTACAATTGTAAATACCTCTCGTAATCGCTCACTTTTCCCATCAGGCGTTTGATGATCATGACCAGTGCCAAACGTGCACTCATCATATAATGCTTTTGGGAGACGGGGCTCGCGTCCTTGTATCAAATACGCCGGACTGTAGCCCGTGGTTTCAGATACGCTCGTATTTATTGCTAGTGACAGCTCTGGGAGCAGTTCATCCCAGAGTCTTTGATTTTCTCCTGCAAACTGCGCAATCATCGTCTTGACTGTTCTGTTTGCTCTTTCTGTCGGATTTTCTTGCGGAGTGTATGGCGCCGTAAATTGATGTTTCACGCCCATTTCAGCCAAGAACTTTCGAAACATTCGACTTGTAAATTGTGTCCCGTTGTCGGTAATTAGCACCTTCGGTACTCCAAATCTCGCCAGTATTCTTTCTCTGAAGGCTTTGCAGAGTGTTTCGCTGGTTGCTTTTCGTAGCGGTACCATCTCCGTCCACTTTGAAAACTTGTCGAACATGACCAGCATCATGGTGTTGCCATGTTTTGATCTTGGCAATGGTCCAACGAAGTCCGCATATAGCATGGCCCAGGGATCTTCTGCTATTTTCGTCAATATCTTCCCCACCGGTTGTTGTTGGCTTGCTTTATACTTTTGGCACACCTCGCAACACCGCACGTATTTACTAACCTGGCGGAACATTCCAGGCCAGTAGTACCTGTTAGCTATGCGTGCGATCGTCTTCCTTACCCTAAGATGCCCTGCGGTCGGTCCGTCGTGATTCTCTCTGAGTACTCCATCCCTCTGATAACTCGGCACACGCAGTTTCCACGGCGCGCAGTCTTCGTCACCATTCTGTCTTGGTATGTGGCGGTAAAGATGACCTTCTTCAAACACATAATCAGCGTATTTTTCTGGTTTCGCTTTCACTTCTGCTATGCGCTGTTCTAGCCACGCGTATCTTTTCTCGTATTCATCAGTAATTGTGCCAAGAGTTGCCAATGGTTGCCGCGAGAGCGTGTCTGCTACCACATTCAGCTTACCTTTTCGATATTGAATGTCGAATGTGTGCTGCTGCAGTTCATCGCGCTATCCGTCCTGATGGACTTTCTATGCTGTTTAACCACTTCAGCGATAGATGATCAGTTATTACCGTGAATGCGTAACCCTCCAAGTATGGACGCATCTTCCGTATTGCCCAAATAATTGCTAAACACTCTTTTTCTGTGGCGGAGTAATTTAACTCGGCTTTACTCAGACGCCTGCTAGCGTAAGCAATCACTCGTTCTGTATTTTCAAACACTTGGGTAAAGACTGCGCCTAGCCCGTAGTCGCTCGCATCTGTCTGCAATGTGAATCGCTGGTTAAAGTCTGGACACGCCAGTATAGGTGCTTCCGTCAGTCTCGCCTTAAGCGCTTCGAATGCTTCTTGCTGTGCACTTTCCCATTTCCAGTGCTTACCTTGCGTAACAGTGACGTCAAAGGGTGGACGACGTCTGCAAATTCTGGCACGAAGCGTCGGTACCATGACGCAATTCCCAGGCATCGTCGTAGTTCTCGTACATTTGTTGGTGGCTGTAGTTCTTTAATCGCTGCTATCTTGTCTGGATCTGTGTGTATTCCTTGATCGCTCACCACGTGACCAAGGTATTTTAGCTCACTTCGGAAAAATTCACACTTTTCGGCATTGAGTCTCAGGTTTGCCTTCCTGAGTCGTCTGAATACTTCTTTTAGGTTCTCCAGATGCTTTTCGAACGTGTGCCCTGTCACGATAATGTCGTCTAAGTAGGCGAATGCGTGCGGTTCCATCTCTGCCCCAATTACTTAATCGAGAGCTCGTTGGAACGTAGCTGGGGCCGAATGTAGGCAAAACGGCATCACGCGCCACTGAAAGAGACCACGTCCAGGTTCGGTAAACGCCGTGTACTGTTTGCTGCTCTCCTCCATGGGTATTTGCCAATAACCGTTCTTCAAGTCTTAACTGCTGATGAATTTTGCGTCGCGCAGACGGTCTAAAATATGTTGTATGCGCGGTAGGGGGTAAGCGTCGGGGACTGATCGTGCGTTAAGTTGACGATAGTCAACGCAGAGCCTTCATTGTCCTGTCTTTTTCTTCACCAAGACGATTGGTGCGCTATGAGGACTATGTGACGGTTCTATGCATCCTTTATTGATCAATTCGTCTATTTCTTTGTCTATTATCGCCTGCATTGCCGGATTTTTCGGGTAGTACCGCTGCTTAATCGGGCGATCATCATGCATCACAATCTTGTGTACCGCTATGTCGGTGACTCCTTTTAATTCGTCAAATGCTTTCAGCTCTTGTTTCAAAAATTCTTGCACACGCTGATCTCTATCTTTACTCAGCGTGTTTCCTCCACGTCGCACTTTCATCGGAGTGCCTATCTGCGCGCATGCATCCTCTTTTGTTTTTGTTCTGTACAGGCGACATTAACTTCGTCGTACCTGTTTACTGAATTTACCCTCTCGTCTTCGTTGTTTCTAGCGTGTTCATCTGGGCTGTTGCAGACGCTTGTACTTTCGTCTTTATTTATCTGTTCCTTAATGTTGTTACATGTGGCAGTGCAAACATCTTCTGTGGCCACGTGCTCATCCCGGCTGTTGCACGCACCTTCGCTGGCTTCCGCGATGGAACATGTACATACTTCATTTTCTCTTCTCACTGAATGGACTGGAATGGAATAGTTGCCATATCGCAGCTCCACTCCAAACAATGCTAGTGAATCAACACCCAAGATTAATTGGTCACATGCGTTTCTCAGTACCAGTAGCGTGATTACGCAGCGCTTTTCTCCTAATGTGACTTCTACTTCCATTTCTTTATTAACATGCTGTACTGCTCCGTCGGCCATCTGTACTGTTGTGTGTACCATACGCGTCCTTGCCATGTCGGTGATTTTCGTAGCGAATCTTTCGTTTACGAAACTTCTCGTTGCGCCTGTGTCTATTATCGCTTCTGTTTCTTCGCCACCCAGGTATACTATAGCGAAGATGCGACCGTGTTTTACGGCAAAAGGGTTGATTAATTCCGCGCTCTGTTCATTGGTCCGCCCGTCACCTCTTGCCTCTGACGGGTACCGCGGGTGTTTTCCGGACGGCGACAACAATCAAACGTGTGGACATTGCGCCGACCACACTCCCAGCAGAACATCACCTGTGGATTTCTACAACCACGTGACATGTGTCCACTGCTACCACATCAATGACACGCCGTCCGTGGATTTATTGGCGCGAACGGATTATCGTGCCTTTGACTATTATATGCTTCTGATATCGGATCTTCTCGAACTTGAAAATGTCGCTCTTTTTGCCTTGGCTGTGGGACGGCTCGGGTGGGCTCATTTTCGTCGCGAAGTACCTCATATTCTTTTGCCATCTCGGTTAACTCCTCTAGACTTGTAAAATCTTACGCCGAATGTACAATCGATAGTCCTGCAGACTGTTGCGATATATTCTGTCTAGCTGCTGCGTAGCGTCGTAATCTGCGTGGCTCATCACGTCTAGCATAGCAACCACGTAGTCACTAAACGACTCCTTTTGTCGCTGGCGTCGCTGTCGGATCTCATCTTCTATACTTTCAAAGTAGTGAGGTGGCAGGAAAAATTTAAGTAGATCACCCTTGAAGGTTCTCCATTCAACCCATTGTCGATTGCTTCTGCGAAACCATATCAATGCCTTATCGCGTAGTAATTCGGCCATGTAAAGCGGCAGCTGGTCGATGCAAACGTTATACATCTGGGCCAGTTCTTCTACGCGTTCGATAAACGCTATCGGATCTCGGCCACCCTCATACTTTACCGACCGACCTTTACCTTGTCAATAACAGACTTCATGTACATGTCTCGCATGAACGCATCATTTGTCGTAGGCATCATCGGTGGTTGTTGCGCCATCGGTGGCTGTTGTATCATCATTGGCTGTTGTATCATCGTTGGCTGTTGTATCATTGTTGGCTGATGCATCATCGTTGGTTGCAGCATCATCGTTGGCTGCTGCATCATCGTTGGCTGCTGCATCATCGTTGGCTGCTGCATCATCGTTGGCTGCTGCATCATCGTTGGCTGCTGCATCGTCGTTGGCTGCTGCCAGTATCCTGCTGGTGTACCTTGAGTTGGTACTGTGGTGAACTGTGGACGCGTCTGTTCTGTTGATCGAACTGTTGACACCAAGAAACGATTATACCCAGTCGATGTCGTTGGAACGTTTAACTGCTGTTGTGCTGAGGCTGATGTTGACGTTGATGGTAGCGAAGTTGATGGTAATTGCAGCTGTGGTGGTATCGGAAGTGGGCTTGGTGACCTACTTCTTGGGTGTAGCGCCTCTAACTCTTCCAAGCGAGCGATAATTTCTGGCTTCAGTTCCTCACTTTTCACAAATATCGAAAAGCGTTTTCGTAGTTCATCGACGGTGCCTACATCTTCAAATCCGAACTCTTCGGCGTAAGTAATAAGTTCGTCCTTACGAAGATTCTTATTCCATGAAGTCTTTACAATCTTGATATTTTCCTTTTCTATTATTTATTGTACTCTATATTCACAGTTTTCTTCACTTTTAAATTCAATATTTTATTTTTCTCCAATTTTTTTCTTTATTTTCATTTAACTTCACTTTCCTTTGTATTTTATTTGTTAATTATTTTCTTCTTTACTTTCGCTGAACCAAACAATTATGTCCTCGTTGCAGATTGAACAAATTTGAGATTCTAGAAAATAATCGTTGAAGCAATCCAGATGAAAATTATGGCTACACAATGTTGTTACGATGAGTTCATTTCCATTGATTTCGTTGTTGCAAATCTTGCAAATCATATTTCGAGGACTCGAAGTGTCCATTTTAATTACAGATACTTACATTTAATTTTCCAAAACTTATTAATGTCCCTGCTCGGGCGCCATCTGTAACGAAGTTTCTCGGGCTGAGGTATACTCGCCGGTTTTGTCCAGGGTTCGTTTACAGAAAAATAGATAAATGAAAAGATTAGTTTTATTTAAGTATTGTTATTCAGTTTCTTTATTGTCCCTTCAGTGGGTTTAATATTTTTTTCGCTATTTTATAATACTTGTTCGAGCTTAATATTTGATAAAGCTCCCTTCATTTACGATAATTTCGTCGTAACTTTCCTAGAGACTTGCTTTTTAGTTATCAACTTCATATTTTATTTAGGAACAACTGTATAGCGCGAACATTTTTCTTTCGCCATACTCGCGTTCGGACGCGTTTTGATCTCTGATCCTTGTCTTTTGTGATTTCGCCGTACTGTTTATTTCTGTAACATATTTTGTGGCAATGTTTATTTACGGTAATTTTATCGTGTGAAATTATGCCATTTCTGTATAAATCAGTTCATTCACGTGTGCCGTTTTTATCTTCTTGCTGCCGGCTCTTTTAAGCTGCACGATTACCGGTGATACGAAATGTATCACCCGAAATGGTCTATCGTATTTGGCGGCTAGTTTGTCCGCAAAATTGTCAACTGCTTTGGACAAGTTGTGTTGTTTGACTAACACCTGTTGACCGATCTTAGGTGACCAGGGTCGGCGACGCAGGTTAATGTCTGGCTTGGTCCTGTGCTGCTCGCTCCATGTTTCGGCGTACAATTGTAAATACCTCTCGTAATCGCTCACTTTTCCCATCAGGCGTTTGATGATCATGACCAGTGCCAAACGTGCACTCATCATATAATGCTTTTGGGAGACGGGGCTCGCGTCCTTGTATCAAATACGCCGGACTGTAGCCCGTGGTTTCAGATACGCTCGTATTTATTGCTAGTGACAGCTCTGGGAGCAGTTCATCCCAGAGTCTTTGATTTTCTCCTGCAAACTGCGCAATCATCGTCTTGACTGTTCTGTTTGCTCTTTCTGTCGGATTTTCTTGCGGAGTGTATGGCGCCGTAAATTGATGTTTCACGCCCATTTCAGCCAAGAACTTTCGAAACATTCGACTTGTAAATTGTGTCCCGTTGTCGGTAATTAGCACCTTCGGTACTCCAAATCTCGCCAGTATTCTTTCTCTGAAGGCTTTGCAGAGTGTTTCGCTGGTTGCTTTTCGTAGCGGTACCATCTCCGTCCACTTTGAAAACTTGTCGAACATGACCAGCATCATGGTGTTGCCATGTTTTGATCTTGGCAATGGTCCAACGAAGTCCGCATATAGCATGGCCCAGGGATCTTCTGCTATTTTCGTCAATATCTTCCCCACCGGTTGTTGTTGGCTTGCTTTATACTTTTGGCACACCTCGCAACACCGCACGTATTTACTAACCTGGCGGAACATTCCAGGCCAGTAGTACCTGTTAGCTATGCGTGCGATCGTCTTCCTTACCCTAAGATGCCCTGCGGTCGGTCCGTCGTGATTCTCTCTGAGTACTCCATCCCTCTGATAACTCGGCACACGCAGTTTCCACGGCGCGCAGTCTTCGTCACCATTCTGTCTTGGTATGTGGCGGTAAAGATGACCTTCTTCAAACACATAATCAGCGTATTTTTCTGGTTTCGCTTTCACTTCTGCTATGCGCTGTTCTAGCCACGCGTATCTTTTCTCGTATTCATCAGTAATTGTGCCAAGAGTTGCCAATGGTTGCCGCGAGAGCGTGTCTGCTACCACATTCAGCTTACCTTTTCGATATTGAATGTCGAATGTGTGCTGCTGCAGTTCATCGCGCTATCCGTCCTGATGGACTTTCTATGCTGTTTAACCACTTCAGCGATAGATGATCAGTTATTACCGTGAATGCGTAACCCTCCAAGTATGGACGCATCTTCCGTATTGCCCAAATAATTGCTAAACACTCTTTTTCTGTGGCGGAGTAATTTAACTCGGCTTTACTCAGACGCCTGCTAGCGTAAGCAATCACTCGTTCTGTATTTTCAAACACTTGGGTAAAGACTGCGCCTAGCCCGTAGTCGCTCGCATCTGTCTGCAATGTGAATCGCTGGTTAAAGTCTGGACACGCCAGTATAGGTGCTTCCGTCAGTCTCGCCTTAAGCGCTTCGAATGCTTCTTGCTGTGCACTTTCCCATTTCCAGTGCTTACCTTGCGTAACAGTGACGTCAAAGGGTGGACGACGTCTGCAAATTCTGGCACGAAGCGTCGGTACCATGACGCAATTCCCAGGCATCGTCGTAGTTCTCGTACATTTGTTGGTGGCTGTAGTTCTTTAATCGCTGCTATCTTGTCTGGATCTGTGTGTATTCCTTGATCGCTCACCACGTGACCAAGGTATTTTAGCTCACTTCGGAAAAATTCACACTTTTCGGCATTGAGTCTCAGGTTTGCCTTCCTGAGTCGTCTGAATACTTCTTTTAGGTTCTCCAGATGCTTTTCGAACGTGTGCCCTGTCACGATAATGTCGTCTAAGTAGGCGAATGCGTGCGGTTCCATCTCTGCCCCAATTACTTAATCGAGAGCTCGTTGGAACGTAGCTGGGGCCGAATGTAGGCAAAACGGCATCACGCGCCACTGAAAGAGACCACGTCCAGGTTCGGTAAACGCCGTGTACTGTTTGCTGCTCTCCTCCATGGGTATTTGCCAATAACCGTTCTTCAAGTCTTAACTGCTGATGAATTTTGCGTCGCGCAGACGGTCTAAAATATGTTGTATGCGCGGTAGGGGGTAAGCGTCGGGGACTGATCGTGCGTTAAGTTGACGATAGTCAACGCAGAGCCTTCATTGTCCTGTCTTTTTCTTCACCAAGACGATTGGTGCGCTATGAGGACTATGTGACGGTTCTATGCATCCTTTATTGATCAATTCGTCTATTTCTTTGTCTATTATCGCCTGCATTGCCGGATTTTTCGGGTAGTACCGCTGCTTAATCGGGCGATCATCATGCATCACAATCTTGTGTACCGCTATGTCGGTGACTCCTTTTAATTCGTCAAATGCTTTCAGCTCTTGTTTCAAAAATTCTTGCACACGCTGATCTCTATCTTTACTCAGCGTGTTTCCTCCACGTCGCACTTTCATCGGAGTGCCTATCTGCGCGCATGCATCCTCTTTTGTTTTTGTTCTGTACAGGCGACATTAACTTCGTCGTACCTGTTTACTGAATTTACCCTCTCGTCTTCGTTGTTTCTAGCGTGTTCATCTGGGCTGTTGCAGACGCTTGTACTTTCGTCTTTATTTATCTGTTCCTTAATGTTGTTACATGTGGCAGTGCAAACATCTTCTGTGGCCACGTGCTCATCCCGGCTGTTGCACGCACCTTCGCTGGCTTCCGCGATGGAACATGTACATACTTCATTTTCTCTTCTCACTGAATGGACTGGAATGGAATAGTTGCCATATCGCAGCTCCACTCCAAACAATGCTAGTGAATCAACACCCAAGATTAATTGGTCACATGCGTTTCTCAGTACCAGTAGCGTGATTACGCAGCGCTTTTCTCCTAATGTGACTTCTACTTCCATTTCTTTATTAACATGCTGTACTGCTCCGTCGGCCATCTGTACTGTTGTGTGTACCATACGCGTCCTTGCCATGTCGGTGATTTTCGTAGCGAATCTTTCGTTTACGAAACTTCTCGTTGCGCCTGTGTCTATTATCGCTTCTGTTTCTTCGCCACCCAGGTATACTGTAGCGAAGATGCGACCGTGTTTTACGGCAAAAGGGTTGATTAATTCCGCGCTCTGTTCATTGGTCCGCCCGTCACCTCTTGCCTCTGACGGGTACCGCGGGTGTTTTCCGGACGGCGACAACAATCAAACGTGTGGACATTGCGCCGACCACACTCCCAGCAGAACATCACCTGTGGATTTCTACAACCACGTGACATGTGTCCACTGCTACCACATCGATGACACGCCGTCCGTGGATTTATTGGCGCGAACGGATTATCGTGCCTTTGACTATTATATGCTTCTGATATCGGATCTTCTCGAACTTGAAAATGTCGCTCTTTTTGCCTTGGCTGTGGGACGGCTCGGGTGGGCTCATTTTCGTCGCGAAGTACCTCATATTCTTTTGCCATCTCGGTTAACTCCTCTAGACTTGTAAAATCTTACGCCGAATGTACAATCGATAGTCCTGCAGACTGTTGCGATATATTCTGTCTAGCTGCTGCGTAGCGTCGTAATCTGCGTGGCTCATCACGTCTAGCATAGCAACCACGTAGTCACTAAACGACTCCTTTTGTCGCTGGCGTCGCTGTCGGATCTCATCTTCTATACTTTCAAAGTAGTGAGGTGGCAGGAAAAATTTAAGTAGATCACCCTTGAAGGTTCTCCATTCAACCCATTGTCGATTGCTTCTGCGAAACCATATCAATGCCTTATCGCGTAGTAATTCGGCCATGTAAAGCGGCAGCTGGTCGATGCAAACGTTATACATCTGGGCCAGTTCTTCTACGCGTTCGATAAACGCTATCGGATCTCGGCCACCCTCATACTTTACCGACCGACCTTTACCTTGTCAATAACAGACTGCATGTACATGTCTCGCATGAACGCATCATTTGTCGTAGGCATCATCGGTGGTTGTTGCGCCATCGGTGGCTGTTGTATCATCATTGGCTGTTGTATCATCGTTGGCTGTTGTATCATTGTTGGCTGATGCATCATCGTTGGTTGCAGCATCATCGTTGGCTGCTGCATCATCGTTGGCTGCTGCATCATCGTTGGCTGCTGCATCATCGTTGGCTGCTGCATCATCGTTGGCTGCTGCATCGTCGTTGGCTGCTGCCAGTATCCTGCTGGTGTACCTTGAGTTGGTACTGTGGTGAACTGTGGACGCGTCTGTTCTGTTGATCGAACTGTTGACACCAAGAAACGATTATACCCAGTCGATGTCGTTGGAACGTTTAACTGCTGTTGTGCTGAGGCTGATGTTGACGTTGATGGTAGCGAAGTTGATGGTAATTGCAGCTGTGGTGGTATCGGAAGTGGGCTTGGTGACCTACTTCTTGGGTGTAGCGCCTCTAACTCTTCCAAGCGAGCGATAATTTCTGGCTTCAGTTCCTCACTTTTCACAAATATCGAAAAGCGTTTTCGTAGTTCATCGACGGTGCCTACATCTTCAAATCCGAACTCTTCGGCGTAAGTAATAAGTTCGTCCTTACGAAGATTCTTATTCCATGAAGTCTTTACAATCTTGATATTTTCCTTTTCTATTATTTATTGTACTCTATATTCACAGTTTTCTTCACTTTTAAATTCAATATTTTATTTTTCTCCAATTTTTTTCTTTATTTTCATTTAACTTCACTTTCCTTTGTATTTTATTTGTTAATTATTTTCTTCTTTACTTTCGCTGAACCAAACAATTATGTCCTCGTTGCAGATTGAACAAATTTGAGATTCTAGAAAATAATCGTTGAAGCAATCCAGATGAAAATTATGGCTACACAATGTTGTTACGATGAGTTCATTTCCATTGATTTCGTTGTTGCAAATCTTGCAAATCATATTTCGAGGACTCGAAGTGTCCATTTTAATTACAGATACTTACATTTAATTTTCCAAAACTTATTAATGTCCCTGCTCGGGCGCCATCTGTAACGAAGTTTCTCGGGCTGAGGTATACTCGCCGGTTTTGTCCAGGGTTCGTTTACAGAAAAATAGATAAATGAAAAGATTAGTTTTATTTAAGTATTGTTATTCAGTTTCTTTATTGTCCCTTCAGTGGGTTTAATATTTTTTTCGCTATTTTATAATACTTGTTCGAGCTTAATATTTGATAAAGCTCCCTTCATTTACGATAATTTCGTCGTAACTTTCCTAGAGACTTGCTTTTTAGTTATCAACTTCATATTTTATTTAGGAACAACTGTATAGCGCGAACATTTTTCTTTCGCCATACTCGCGTTCGGACGCGTTTTGATCTCTGATCCTTGTCTTTTGTGATTTCGCCGTACTGTTTATTTCTGTAACATATTTTGTGGCAATGTTTATTTACGGTAATTTTATCGTGTG
This sequence comes from Dryomyza anilis, assembly GCA_951804985.1. Classification (NCBI taxonomy): domain Eukaryota; kingdom Metazoa; phylum Arthropoda; class Insecta; order Diptera; family Dryomyzidae; genus Dryomyza; species Dryomyza anilis. The sequence goes on along the minus strand of OX638136.1, from coordinate 3,382,687 downwards.
AAATTATGCCATTTCTGTATAAATCAGTTCATTCACGTGTGCCGTTTTTATCTTCTTGCTGCCGGCTCTTTTAAGCTGCACGATTACCGGTGATACGAAATGTATCACCCGAAATGGTCTATCGTATTTGGCGGCTAGTTTGTCCGCAAAATTGTCAACTGCTTTGGACAAGTTGTGTTGTTTGACTAACACCTGTTGACCGATCTTAGGTGACCAGGGTCGGCGACGCAGGTTAATGTCTGGCTTGGTCCTGTGCTGCTCGCTCCATGTTTCGGCGTACAATTGTAAATACCTCTCGTAATCGCTCACTTTTCCCATCAGGCGTTTGATGATCATGACCAGTGCCAAACGTGCACTCATCATATAATGCTTTTGGGAGACGGGGCTCGCGTCCTTGTATCAAATACGCCGGACTGTAGCCCGTGGTTTCAGATACGCTCGTATTTATTGCTAGTGACAGCTCTGGGAGCAGTTCATCCCAGAGTCTTTGATTTTCTCCTGCAAACTGCGCAATCATCGTCTTGACTGTTCTGTTTGCTCTTTCTGTCGGATTTTCTTGCGGAGTGTATGGCGCCGTAAATTGATGTTTCACGCCCATTTCAGCCAAGAACTTTCGAAACATTCGACTTGTAAATTGTGTCCCGTTGTCGGTAATTAGCACCTTCGGTACTCCAAATCTCGCCAGTATTCTTTCTCTGAAGGCTTTGCAGAGTGTTTCGCTGGTTGCTTTTCGTAGCGGTACCATCTCCGTCCACTTTGAAAACTTGTCGAACATGACCAGCATCATGGTGTTGCCATGTTTTGATCTTGGCAATGGTCCAACGAAGTCCGCATATAGCATGGCCCAGGGATCTTCTGCTATTTTCGTCAATATCTTCCCCACCGGTTGTTGTTGGCTTGCTTTATACTTTTGGCACACCTCGCAACACCGCACGTATTTACTAACCTGGCGGAACATTCCAGGCCAGTAGTACCTGTTAGCTATGCGTGCGATCGTCTTCCTTACCCTAAGATGCCCTGCGGTCGGTCCGTCGTGATTCTCTCTGAGTACTCCATCCCTCTGATAACTCGGCACACGCAGTTTCCACGGCGCGCAGTCTTCGTCACCATTCTGTCTTGGTATGTGGCGGTAAAGATGACCTTCTTCAAACACATAATCAGCGTATTTTTCTGGTTTCGCTTTCACTTCTGCTATGCGCTGTTCTAGCCACGCGTATCTTTTCTCGTATTCATCAGTAATTGTGCCAAGAGTTGCCAATGGTTGCCGCGAGAGCGTGTCTGCTACCACATTCAGCTTACCTTTTCGATATTGAATGTCGAATGTGTGCTGCTGCAGTTCATCGCGCTATCCGTCCTGATGGACTTTCTATGCTGTTTAACCACTTCAGCGATAGATGATCAGTTATTACCGTGAATGCGTAACCCTCCAAGTATGGACGCATCTTCCGTATTGCCCAAATAATTGCTAAACACTCTTTTTCTGTGGCGGAGTAATTTAACTCGGCTTTACTCAGACGCCTGCTAGCGTAAGCAATCACTCGTTCTGTATTTTCAAACACTTGGGTAAAGACTGCGCCTAGCCCGTAGTCGCTCGCATCTGTCTGCAATGTGAATCGCTGGTTAAAGTCTGGACACGCCAGTATAGGTGCTTCCGTCAGTCTCGCCTTAAGCGCTTCGAATGCTTCTTGCTGTGCACTTTCCCATTTCCAGTGCTTACCTTGCGTAACAGTGACGTCAAAGGGTGGACGACGTCTGCAAATTCTGGCACGAAGCGTCGGTACCATGACGCAATTCCCAGGCATCGTCGTAGTTCTCGTACATTTGTTGGTGGCTGTAGTTCTTTAATCGCTGCTATCTTGTCTGGATCTGTGTGTATTCCTTGATCGCTCACCACGTGACCAAGGTATTTTAGCTCACTTCGGAAAAATTCACACTTTTCGGCATTGAGTCTCAGGTTTGCCTTCCTGAGTCGTCTGAATACTTCTTTTAGGTTCTCCAGATGCTTTTCGAACGTGTGCCCTGTCACGATAATGTCGTCTAAGTAGGCGAATGCGTGCGGTTCCATCTCTGCCCCAATTACTTAATCGAGAGCTCGTTGGAACGTAGCTGGGGCCGAATGTAGGCAAAACGGCATCACGCGCCACTGAAAGAGACCACGTCCAGGTTCGGTAAACGCCGTGTACTGTTTGCTGCTCTCCTCCATGGGTATTTGCCAATAACCGTTCTTCAAGTCTTAACTGCTGATGAATTTTGCGTCGCGCAGACGGTCTAAAATATGTTGTATGCGCGGTAGGGGGTAAGCGTCGGGGACTGATCGTGCGTTAAGTTGACGATAGTCAACGCAGAGCCTTCATTGTCCTGTCTTTTTCTTCACCAAGACGATTGGTGCGCTATGAGGACTATGTGACGGTTCTATGCATCCTTTATTGATCAATTCGTCTATTTCTTTGTCTATTATCGCCTGCATTGCCGGATTTTTCGGGTAGTACCGCTGCTTAATCGGGCGATCATCATGCATCACAATCTTGTGTACCGCTATGTCGGTGACTCCTTTTAATTCGTCAAATGCTTTCAGCTCTTGTTTCAAAAATTCTTGCACACGCTGATCTCTATCTTTACTCAGCGTGTTTCCTCCACGTCGCACTTTCATCGGAGTGCCTATCTGCGCGCATGCATCCTCTTTTGTTTTTGTTCTGTACAGGCGACATTAACTTCGTCGTACCTGTTTACTGAATTTACCCTCTCGTCTTCGTTGTTTCTAGCGTGTTCATCTGGGCTGTTGCAGACGCTTGTACTTTCGTCTTTATTTATCTGTTCCTTAATGTTGTTACATGTGGCAGTGCAAACATCTTCTGTGGCCACGTGCTCATCCCGGCTGTTGCACGCACCTTCGCTGGCTTCCGCGATGGAACATGTACATACTTCATTTTCTCTTCTCACTGAATGGACTGGAATGGAATAGTTGCCATATCGCAGCTCCACTCCAAACAATGCTAGTGAATCAACACCCAAGATTAATTGGTCACATGCGTTTCTCAGTACCAGTAGCGTGATTACGCAGCGCTTTTCTCCTAATGTGACTTCTACTTCCATTTCTTTATTAACATGCTGTACTGCTCCGTCGGCCATCTGTACTGTTGTGTGTACCATACGCGTCCTTGCCATGTCGGTGATTTTCGTAGCGAATCTTTCGTTTACGAAACTTCTCGTTGCGCCTGTGTCTATTATCGCTTCTGTTTCTTCGCCACCCAGGTATACTGTAGCGAAGATGCGACCGTGTTTTACGGCAAAAGGGTTGATTAATTCCGCGCTCTGTTCATTGGTCCGCCCGTCACCTCTTGCCTCTGACGGGTACCGCGGGTGTTTTCCGGACGGCGACAACAATCAAACGTGTGGACATTGCGCCGACCACACTCCCAGCAGAACATCACCTGTGGATTTCTACAACCACGTGACATGTGTCCACTGCTACCACATCGATGACACGCCGTCCGTGGATTTATTGGCGCGAACGGATTATCGTGCCTTTGACTATTATATGCTTCTGATATCGGATCTTCTCGAACTTGAAAATGTCGCTCTTTTTGCCTTGGCTGTGGGACGGCTCGGGTGGGCTCATTTTCGTCGCGAAGTACCTCATATTCTTTTGCCATCTCGGTTAACTCCTCTAGACTTGTAAAATCTTACGCCGAATGTACAATCGATAGTCCTGCAGACTGTTGCGATATATTCTGTCTAGCTGCTGCGTAGCGTCGTAATCTGCGTGGCTCATCACGTCTAGCATAGCAACCACGTAGTCACTAAACGACTCCTTTTGTCGCTGGCGTCGCTGTCGGATCTCATCTTCTATACTTTCAAAGTAGTGAGGTGGCAGGAAAAATTTAAGTAGATCACCCTTGAAGGTTCTCCATTCAACCCATTGTCGATTGCTTCTGCGAAACCATATCAATGCCTTATCGCGTAGTAATTCGGCCATGTAAAGCGGCAGCTGGTCGATGCAAACGTTATACATCTGGGCCAGTTCTTCTACGCGTTCGATAAACGCTATCGGATCTCGGCCACCCTCATACTTTACCGACCGACCTTTACCTTGTCAATAACAGACTGCATGTACATGTCTCGCATGAACGCATCATTTGTCGTAGGCATCATCGGTGGTTGTTGCGCCATCGGTGGCTGTTGTATCATCATTGGCTGTTGTATCATCGTTGGCTGTTGTATCATTGTTGGCTGATGCATCATCGTTGGTTGCAGCATCATCGTTGGCTGCTGCATCATCGTTGGCTGCTGCATCATCGTTGGCTGCTGCATCATCGTTGGCTGCTGCATCATCGTTGGCTGCTGCATCGTCGTTGGCTGCTGCCAGTATCCTGCTGGTGTACCTTGAGTTGGTACTGTGGTGAACTGTGGACGCGTCTGTTCTGTTGATCGAACTGTTGACACCAAGAAACGATTATACCCAGTCGATGTCGTTGGAACGTTTAACTGCTGTTGTGCTGAGGCTGATGTTGACGTTGATGGTAGCGAAGTTGATGGTAATTGCAGCTGTGGTGGTATCGGAAGTGGGCTTGGTGACCTACTTCTTGGGTGTAGCGCCTCTAACTCTTCCAAGCGAGCGATAATTTCTGGCTTCAGTTCCTCACTTTTCACAAATATCGAAAAGCGTTTTCGTAGTTCATCGACGGTGCCTACATCTTCAAATCCGAACTCTTCGGCGTAAGTAATAAGTTCGTCCTTACGAAGATTCTTATTCCATGAAGTCTTTACAATCTTGATATTTTCCTTTTCTATTATTTATTGTACTCTATATTCACAGTTTTCTTCACTTTTAAATTCAATATTTTATTTTTCTCCAATTTTTTTCTTTATTTTCATTTAACTTCACTTTCCTTTGTATTTTATTTGTTAATTATTTTCTTCTTTACTTTCGCTGAACCAAACAATTATGTCCTCGTTGCAGATTGAACAAATTTGAGATTCTAGAAAATAATCGTTGAAGCAATCCAGATGAAAATTATGGCTACACAATGTTGTTACGATGAGTTCATTTTCATTGATTTCGTTGTTGCAAATCTTGCAAATCATATTTCGAGGACTCGAAGTGTCCATTTTAATTACAGATACTTACATTTAATTTTCCAAAACTTATTAATGTCCCTGCTCGGGCGCCATCTGTAACGAAGTTTCTCGGGCTGAGGTATACTCGCCGGTTTTGTCCAGGGTTCGTTTACAGAAAAATAGATAAATGAAAAGATTAGTTTTATTTAAGTATTGTTATTCAGTTTCTTTATTGTCCCTTCAGTGGGTTTAATATTTTTTTCGCTATTTTATAATACTTGTTCGAGCTTAATACTAGTTTGGCGAGTTAATGCCTCGATCCGCTATTAATACGTTTGGGGAGTTAATGCCTCCAGCCGCTATAATAAAATACTTAATAAATCTTAAAGTAACTTAATACTAGTTTGGCGAGTTAATGCCTCGATCCGCTATAACTACAATTGGGGAGTTAATGCCTCCAACCACTACTTCCTACTATTTGGGGTGTTAATGCCTCCAGCCGCTATGATAAAATACTTATTAAATCTTAAAGTAACTTAATACTAGTTTGGCGAGTTAATGCCTCGATCCGCTATAACTACAATTGGGGAGTTAATGCCTCCAACCACTACTTCCTACTATTTGGGGAGTTAATGCCTCCAACCGCTACTACTACTATTTGGGGAGTTAATGCCTCCAACCACTATAACTACAATTGGGGAGTTAATGCCTCCAACCGCTACTACTACATTTGGGGAGTTAATGCCTCCAACCACTATAACTACAATTGGGGAGTTAATGCCTCCAACCGCTACTACTACATTTGGGGAGTTAATGCCTCCAACCACTATTAGTTTGACTATGAGTTTGATGTGTACGAGGTCGTCGCCAGCATCGAACTCCTGACTGCTGCAATTGTGTCTCCTTTTATACTCTTTCTTGTGTCGATCGCCGTGTGCATTGTTGTTGCATTACAGCCTATGCTTATGCGTAGCGTTGTTGTTGCTAGCTGCATGTGCGTGAAATTGTTCTTGTTTGTGGTACTGTTGCGCGTACGTAGAATTCTTGTTGTCGTACTTTGTTGTCGCAATAACTGCAATTAATTAAATTATTAATCTAATTTAATTCAGATAAAAAAATATGTGGGTACAAATTTGGGACACACAAATTTGTGTCCTCACACAATCAATGTTTAGTTGGATCTCTGTGTTTCGCATAACTAAAAATTTTTCTTGTTAGATCTAGTGTGAAACCGTTCCTTATCATGAAGTCCATGCCAAGTATTTGCTGTCTCCTGTGTTAGCGCTGTGGTTACAGTTTCCGTAAATGTCACTTTCGGCATTGTCACTGTGGCACGTCTTGTTTCCGGATCACGTATGCCGTCAACGAAGGCTTCATTCTTGCACTTTTCTATGAAATCACTCGTTGAATCTGCATACGAGAAATGCGCAAGCCTCTCGACGTCCGTTGCATACGCCTGCAATGTTTAACCATTTCTTTGCATTCGGCACTTTAGTTCCATTCTGTAGATTTGCTTCATGTGATCACTGCCGTATTTTCGTTGCAGTGCAGACATAATCGCTAAAAAACTGTTTCGATCACTTTCTGGAACAGTCTGCAATACTTCGGCTGCGCCTCCTTTAAGCGCCACGATAAGTGCTGCTACGCTTTCTTCATTGTTCTGGCTCATATCACAACTTTGGGACTGTACTTTTTGCTCCGTGTCCACATTTTTCGATGACGCTGTTGCAGCTTCTACTTCAAACTCGTGCTCTGCAAGGTCAATGCCTTGGTTCTCTAATTCTTCCATTAGACGCTTTTGTAGCTCTACTTTCGTACCTACAGTTGGAAAATTATGAATCGCCAGCTCCTTCTTTAGCTGGTCGACTTTAAGTTGTTCGAATTTAACCATTTTGAATCACAATCTCACTTCTGACACCAATGTTACGAAAATTCTGTCTACGGAAAACTGTTCTACGAGTTCGTATCGCTGGATTGTGTACAAAATAAAAACGCACTTATATTTGATTTTAACCAGTATTATTTCAACTAGTATTAATTAACTTTATTATTTTAAATAACAACTTAAAGAATAATCACTTATATCAACTGCTGAATTACTACAATGTATCTTTACAATGATCACTCACGAGACGCACTAGTTCACTATTAAATCACAACTGAAGTACAGTGCCTCAGATGCGCGGCCTTATATACTGCAGGCATCAGTTCGACAAGCTTCGACATGTTTCGAGAACATTCTACTCGTTTCGTGAATGACGCATGCATTGGCATCTCCTTCGCACTCATGTGTTTTAATGTGCTGATCTTCCATCTCTTTCTCGCACATTGCATAGTGCGCTGAATGATCTTCCGTCTCTTTCTAACACATTGCTTAGTGCGCCGAATTGTCTTGCGTCTCATTTATTATTGTTGATTGCTTGCACAGTGGAGAAAATTACCTCTTTTCATAACAATATATATATATATATATATATATATATATATATATATATATATATATATATATATATATATATATAACCTTTTATTAGTATAGCATTTTTTAATTTCCTCAATACGTTTTAACATCAATAAAATTTTATTAGAATAAGAATTAGTAAAGATGAAGTCAGCTCACAAATGAGATTTAACTTTATCACTTTTTGCTCTTATCTTCTTTTATTGTTTTTTGCTTTTAGAAAATATTGTTTCGTTTTTGCTGTAAACATTTTGATCAAAAAACATATTGTTTAAACCACTTTTGATCTGAGCGTGTGATATTATAAAATTATAATTTACATTCACATACATTTTTAGTCTCTAATTTAATTAAATTTTTTTTTTAATGCTCCTGGGGGGGTTTGAACCCCCAAACCAACGACCCCCCGTGCGCACGGCCCTGTCTGCCAGTAGACGACTTCATTAGGAGTACAGAAATAATAAACGCGATTCGACTTAGAGAATCAGGATTCTGGAAGCAACTCCCATATGGACACACGTCTATCCTCGAAGTTTTCAGCAGGATCGAACTCCCAAAAACAGATTATATAACACCACAGATGGACATAAATCGAAACTACTCCATCGTAATACCTAGTAAATAACAAGTCTGCGACGCACTGCAAATTCACGAGTCACATAGACTTCACGACGACTGCAGTGTCTTTCAAGCAGAAATATTCGCGATAGATAAATCAGCACAGATCATCCAAACAAAGAATATGGATCCATCGGAGATTACAATCTTTGTGGATAGTCAGGATGCCATCCTAGCACTAGACAATGCGATCATAAAATCGAACACTCTGTCGCCGATCACTCAACATACAAACCCATGTGTTAACCATATGCTGGGTTCCCGGACATAGCAATATAGACGGGAACGAACAACCCGATGAGCTAGCGCGACAGGGTTCTGCACGTAGAATAGAGGATGCATGTTCTTCGACTAGGATTCCATTGGATGTCCTAAGAAGGCATATTGACCTTAAAACGACGGAAAAAAAACAAACGCAAACTGGTCATCCAGAGACGACTGCATTATCTCACGACGTCTCTGGCCACACACCAATGAAAAAAGAACAAAAAGTCTGATAAATAAGAATAAAGAAGCTATCCACATCCTCATCGGCGTCCTGACAGGACATTGTGCAATCGGCACAATGACGCGCAGACTGGGCATCCCCGCTCCCGACTACTGCAGGTGCTGCAAAGAAACTGAGGAAGTAGAATCAATCGTACATCTACTATGCGACTGTCCAAATCTACAAACGCGCCGACTCCAGTACATGGGGAACAGGTTCTTTGGAGAACTGGAATAAATAGTAGAAGTTCCGATTGAAAATCTACTAGGGTTCGTAAGAAGATCAGGTTGGTTTCGAAGAAACTAACCCACAGTTGTCAACAAATTATAGTTACCACATAGATAAAAAGGGAACACAATGCACCACTAGGCACCCGTGAGTGTTTGCTGATTAGATTTCAGCAACACCCCCTTACAAAACTAACCTAACCTACACAAATATTCCCATAAAACATTCCATATCGTTTGGCCAGTGTTACCGTTGCTATCGCTTCATTCATTTTTTGCTTCACTGCAAGCAAAAGGAAATGCTGAAAATTGTCAGAATATCTCTTGCGTCAACTGCAAAAGCCCTCATGCACCAACCTTTAGGGATTGTCCAGCTCGCGTCAAAACATACGCGCTCTAGAAAATAATGACCATTGAAAATTTGTCAATTCAAGAGGCAAGAACCAAACTTTCAGCAGTTTTCTAAAACTGTTTTGCAGACTTGTCAGGAGATGATAAGGAGTATGAATTCCCCGCTTTTAAAAATAGAAACAACAATGCTAAGCACCAGCTGAGTAATCCGCAAGAAGCAGCCAATCATCTACATTCTATCTACTCCTATGCCAAGGTGAAACAGAACATGAATGCGGGAATACGCGAATGCTCAAAATACCATGCAGTAATGGAGGGAAATGACAAAGGTTAGTCAAAACTCAACCGGAATTAAGTATACAAACAATCAACGCACATCCGAAGCGGACAAAGCTTTTCAAGAAATGAGGTTTACATGTTTCCTTTGTTAAAATCGTCCAAAATAGCGGATAACTTTTATTTTAAAGTTGACTTTAAATTGTCTACGAATATGCGCCATAGTATTTTGACAAAGATTCTGAAGAATATACAATTCGAGTTTAAAATATTTTGAGTTATGTATCAAAATGGCAGGGTCGAGGCTGTTTAAAAACATTTTTTGACATATTTTAAACAGAGAAAGGCGGAGTTTGTAACACAAGCTGTCTCTTTCTGCCGGGGTATTAATATTAAATCAAATTTAAAGATTATAGGCGCATAACCATAGACAATTTTAAGTCAATTTTTTTTTAAATTTATGTATTGAATAAATTGTCAAAAAGATGATTTGAAATTTAAATTAGTCTTAAAATTGTATATACTAAAGCGCCATAGTTTTTAGAAAATATACATATTTTTTTGTATATCTTCGTTGTGAAACTATAAGTCCAACTAGCATTTTTGAAAGTTCGATAAAAGTTCAACAATTAATACACAGAGAGCAAAACATAGTTAACTATCAACGTTTTTTCGTAGTTAATTGAAAATACTTAAAAAGTAACTACGTTTTAATTTTATAACTACGTCCTAGTAAATAAAAATATGTCAATTTATAAAATTCTAAAATTGAAAATATATAACATTATTTATTTTTTTACGCGGTGTTATACATAATTCAACGTCATCTCAAGTAAGTTACAAATATAATGACATGCAGCTAACAAATAATATTAATATATTTTAGAGAAATTTGTTTTAAGTGATTCTTGGTATACAAATAAAATGGACCATGCTAAAAAATAACAATCTGTATAAATCGCATTGTAGCTTCCACCCCACTTCCCGGACGTCCTGGTGTTACGAGCCTGTAAATTTTTCTTGTGCTTGGATCGGCAATAGCGCACTTTACGCAGGACGCAGCTCAATAAAACTATATACCGGAACTTCTGTGCGACACCCGCATACGATCAGTTACCAGATGAAGTCGTACAAAGTGTCGCACCGACTGTCGTTAGTAGGGTGGTATTCATCGATCGCTCAGAAGCGCAAGGTGAAAAACCATCATGATGAGGCAGTGTATCGAGTCGTAGCAGAAGAAACCCTCTCGAACAAATGTGGAGATCGATTGCTTTCGCAAGATAAGATAGTAAATACTGTTGTGTATCATAATCGTAGAGTTCACTGCTTACATATGATCCACTGTTGTGTACCATAATCGTGGAACTTACAGCGTGCTTATGATCCACAACATAACATAACCAGTATATTTTTCTTTCTGGCATACTTTTAGGGTTAAGCATTATGCATGTTAAACACAAAACAGCATTTAATTGTATTGGCGCACACAGCTTAACATAGCACAGGTATACACGCCCACGTTAAATAGGTCACTCAGATAAACGCTGACTTAGTTATTTTAGAATGATGAAAGTACTCAATTTATTGTGAAATTATAAATACGCTGACTAAGTTATTTTAGCATGATGAAATTACTCAATTTATTGTGAAATTATAAGAATACGAGGTGTTAAGTAGAAGTTAAGTATAGGCTAAGAATCAATTGTTTTCGATAAGCTGAACTGTCTACAAATAAGTGTTAAGTATAAGTGTAACCAACTTTTAAAGCGAAATAAAGTGTCTTGAAGTAAAAAAGACTCGGTTGTTTTAAATAATATAACGAAAGTAAAAAGGACTCAGTAAGTATAAATAGGATCAAGTTAAAGTCCTAGTAGAAGGACTTTTAACATACAACATTTTGGCGCAGCCGGTTTCTTAAACAACGCTCTCAGGGACCGAGAGAAGAAGGACGATAGAAGGAAGAAAAGGACTAAAAATCACAAAATAAATGGTGATTATTTAATTTTTTGTTTTGAAAATACGTGAGTAACAGCAGAAAATTTAAACAATTATTACAGTGTTTAATAAAGTAATAAATACAAATTGAATAAATAAAAGAAAATTTATTAAATAAAATTTATTTAATATTAAACTCAGATAAGTAAATAAGATTATTTCTAAAATTAATATGAAACGGAATTTTTAATTTTTTTTTAAATTTTAAAAATTTTAGAACATTTAAAATATAATTTTCATTTTAAAATTTAAATGAGAATAAAATAACATTTTAAAGATTTTGTGAATTTGAAATATTTTTTTTTATTTTAATATCATGGTCAATTTAATTAAAAATTTTACATTATTATAAAATATCTGATTTTAGTCAACAGATTTAAAATTTAAAAAATTTATAATATTTTTTTTATAACATTGTGGAGCTACGTGAACTGTTGAGTTTTCTAGGAAATAAATTGGAATTTTTTTTGGCGTTGATAAATATATGGCGGAATTGGAACAATTACAGTTAGCATACGGAAACATACTAGGGCAATTGGACAGGTTTACGGATAAATTGTGGGCTCAAATTAGCCTCGAAGTAAATAATAAAGAACATTTACAATTAATAAAAAATAAAGTTAATAACACAAAGGTTTTTTCTAAAGTAGAAGGAGTAGATGTCGTGTTCGAAGAATTAATATATTTCTTGGAACACAAAAGTGAGAATAAAATAAAAGAGATAGAAGGCTGGAAAGGCGAATTTGCTGCATTAACTAAAAAAATAAACGATTATTTAGCAGAAAAACAGGAATTGTTAGACCACGCCTGCGGTATAGAGGCGGAAAACGAAAAATTAAGAGCATTGTTGAAAGATAAAGATATTTCTGATGAATCAGTAGCTAGGGCACTACGTCAACAACCAAGGTTAGAATTCGAATCAGTCGAAGAGGCAAATAACAAAGTAAGGGAATTGGATTCGAAAATCAGATTTTTAGAGGCGGAAGTAAACTTAGCACACGAAACATCGTTATACCATAAAGAAGCTTTAAGAATAGAAGAAAATTTAGAAAGCATAACAAAAGATATAACAATAATTGAAATGCCGACAGACGATATTTCGAAATGCGTACGAAATCTGGTCCCGGTGTTCAAGGGCGAAGATTCACCGATCCTAAAAACGGAGCTTCTTAGATTTATAGACGGTTGTAAGGCAGCGAACCTTAAAATAACTGAAGAAAATCAGGAGGAATTCATGATTTGTATTAAACTGCGTCTTGATGGAGATGCATACGAATTAGTGAGGACCAAGAATATAAATGATTTAGATGAGTTGTTTGAATTACTTAAAAGCACATATTTAAAGGTGGCTACATTAGATTCAGTTCAATACAACATAAGACAGGCATATCAAGGTGGAGGGGAAAGTTTAAGGGCGTTTGCAAGGCGTTTAGAAGTATTGCAGTCGAACGCAAACGACATAGCCGATACAATGTACAAAAAGAAAAACCTGCCAACAGATATTTTTAACACGGAACTATTAAATTCTGTGCTAACAGCATTTAAAGTGGGAGTGAGTGACCCGACTGTAAAGATACTACTGTTGAGTAGCAAGGCAGATAATTTAAATGATTTATTAGACGAAGCGTTAAGGGCAGAAGCCACAATACTGCGGGGGCCGAGATTACCGGAGGAACTGTATAGTTTTGAAAAAAGACCGAATGGAACCTCAGTTAGTAAAAATAATCAAGAAACTGATATTATAATTCACGACAAGATAGGGGTAAAAGTCAACAAAATAGAAATAATGGGAATACAGGGGGTGCCATGAAAAAGGGGCCAGTCTGTTCATTTTGCACAAGACCAGGACACACAAGGGATGACTGTTATTTGCGAAAAAATACACCATTTTGCAGAGAATGCGAGAAATACGGACATGAATCGAGTTGGAGATGTGGATCAAATAGACTGGAAGAACGCCAGGAGAACCAACAACAACCATTTCAGAATCAGCAGTACCAAGGGGGTTATAGAGGACTTCAGAATAACGGCTATCAACACCAACAGCAGCAAAATTGTAATAATAGAAATAATAATATTAATAATGGTAATGAAAATAATAGAAATAATAATCCGTTTAGAAATAACAATAGTAATAACAACAACGAACCTAATAGAACATACAAAAATAATAGGGCATGTTATGGGTGTGGTCAAGTCGGCCATATGATAGCGGATTGCCACGCCAAGAAAAATGTTGTGCCAAACGGTAGTAATGCTCACAATAGGGGAAACTACCACGGGTCCAGCCAAGGCCAATAAGCTGGGGTCCCGTTAACATTAGTAAAGTTAGGTCAAAGGTAGAAATAGTGGATCATACACCAAAGGAGCCTGTGATCACATTTGCTACCGCAGCTTCAAATAACAACCAAAAAATCGTGGGGGAAAATATCGTTCATCAAACGTCGAGAGTGACTGTTGATACATATGTTGAGCCACCGTGTTTGGTCTGTAAGTAGAAGTTGAAAGAGGAAAAAATGGGTAAAAATATTGTTCATCAAACGTCGGGAGTGACCGTTGATACATATGTTGAGCCACCGTGTTTGGTTTGTAATGCAGTAGTAGGATTATTAGTTTATATCATACACTTTATAGGTATTGTGTCGATTACACCGGGGAACAAAATAATAAAATTAGCAGAATATGAAAAGTATAAGGGAAATTTTGGAGAGGAAGCAGTAGGGTATAAAGTAAAAAACATATTATCAAGAATATCAAAAAGTTTTGAAAATTTCGTAATAGAATATGATAAGAAGATTAGATGTCATATGAGTGAGTTTAGTAAAAGAAAGAATCGTATAATATGCAGTAGGCAGGGTGACTATTTCAAACTACCTAATGTAAGTGATGTTTTCATCGAAGTACCTTGTGAGGATGCTAAAAATGGAAAACTCATATTACTGGTAGATTTGGGAGCAGATGCTAGTATAGTAAAGGAGGGTTCGATGATACGACTTCCGGGTTTTGATAAAAATACTCAGAAGGACTTTAGTGGTGCTTTTGGGGGATGCGTAAGGACTTTAGGGACAATAAATATTCAGCACAATAGTATAGAGTGGTTCTGTTTAAAGATGCATGTAGTGGCACTTGAACAAGGAATACCCGCTGATGGAATAATAGGACGAGATAATATATGGAATAGGTCCATAATAAATGCCATAGATACGAAGTTAATATTTTATGATCAAGATAAAAACAATACTATACAACTACCCATGAGGACACGGGCAGACATGGACAATATTTTTCTAAATCAGGAATTAAAAGTAGAACCTAGAACCGCAAAGATAGTATCATTACGTTTAAAAACAAAAATTCCAATCGTCTTAAAACATAAACAAGAAATTTGTCCAGGAGTATATTTGGGCGAAAGCATATCGAATGTTAGCAAAAATAGAGTTTATGTGTCCGTATTAAATGCTACAGAAAAAGAATTTATAATAGACAGTGCTTTTAAACCAAAATTCTCGAATTTCAATCAGTATAAGGAATCGGATACCAACAATTCTACAATAAATAGCATAAATTCAGTAAACATTACGAACAGAATTAACAAATTATTAGAGGAAATAAAAATTGATAGAACCTTGAATAAAGACGAAATTACATCTTTACAAAATCTGTGTATTTCGTATCATGACAAAATGCCACACACACATAGAGATGAAATCAACAGACAGGTTAGTAAAATGTTGGATGACGGCATTATATCGCCAAGCATATCACCCTGGAATTCACCGATGTTGCTAGTTCCTAAGAAGAGCGGCAAGGACGGTAACAAAAAGTGGAGGCTAGTTATAGATTTTCGTAAATTGAACGATGTGACAATAAAACAAGTATTTCCGATTCCTCGAATAGACGAAATATTAGACCAATTAGGTCACAGTCGCTATTTTTCAACATTAGACTTGGCAAGTGGTTATCATCAGGTACTAGTAGAAGAAGGAAAAAACAGCTTTTAGTACAGGTCTTGGTCATTTCGAGTTTAACAGAATGCCTTTTGGTTTAACAGGGGCTCCAGCCACTTTCCAAAGAATAATGAATCACATATTAACAGGTTTACAGGGTATCGATTGCTTTGTTTATCTTGATGATATAGTGGTGTACGGAAAGAATTTAGCTGAACATGAGTTTAAGGGAACACAATCTAAAATTAAATACAGAAAAATGCCAGTTTTTGCGTCGCGAAGTTGTCTATTTAGGACATAAATGTTCGGAACTAGGTGCTCTGCCAGACCCCTCAAAGGTTGAATGCGTGAAAAATATTCCGGTACCAAGAAATAAAAAAGAAGTACAAGCGTTTTTGGGATTAATTAATTATTACAGAAAATTTATAAACAATATGGCAAAATTATCATTACCAATTAATAAATTACTTAGAAAAGATGTTAAATTCGCTTGGACAGACGATTGTCAAAGTTCATTTATTAAATTAAAAGAATCAATAATTTCACCACCCATTCTCGCATATCCAGATTTTACAAAACCTTTTTCACTTACAACAGATGCAAGTAACGAAGCAATAGGTGCGGTACTGTCACAAGCAAAGTAGGGAGCGACCGACCAATAGCATTTGCTAGTAGGGCATTAAATGGAGCAGAAAAAAATTACTCCACCATTGAAAAGGAATTTTTAGCTATAGTCTGGGCAACAAAAAATTTTAGAGCTTATCTTCTAGGCCGACATTTTCAAATTTATACAGATCATCAACCATTACGTAGCACAGCAAATCTCAAAGATCAGACATCAAGGTTAGCCCGTTTCAGGCATAAATTATCAGAATATGATTACGAAATATCTTACAAACCAGGTAAACAGAATTTGAACGCAGATGCTTTAAGTAGAATTCCACATCCAGAACCAGATATTACTGCGGTCCAAACACGGTCTAAGACCACACAGAATAAATTAGATAATCAAACTTCAAAAAACTAACAACAGGTGAGCACGCCAGTACTGGATGAAATAACAACAGATACCAAGAACGAATTAAACTCAAGTCTACTATTAACTGACCCAGAGGAAATTAAAACTGTAATAAAAGACTTTCATGACTCAGCATTAGGAGGTCACCAGGGCGCAGTGAAAACATATTTTAGAATCAGAAAACAATTTAAGTGGAAAGGTATGCAGAAACAAATAAAAGATTACGTTAAGAATTGTCAAAAATGCCAAGTAAATAAAAGTTATAGGCTTACTAAAATGCCAATGGTTTTAACTGATACGCCTGTACGACCATTCGATAAAGTATACATGGATCTTGTTGGTATTTTACCGGAAACTATATCTGGAAATAAATATATATTAACTTTTCAAGATGATTTTTCAAAATATATGTGCTGCGTAGCTATCCCAGACGCAGAAGCAAGCACTGTAGCAAAAGCATTTTACGACGAAATTATTACAAGACATAACATACCAAAAGTATTAATAACCGACAATGGTTCGAATTTTGTTTCAAAATTATTTTCGGACACGTGTAAATTGTAAGGAATTAAAAAGTTACATATTACGCCATATCATCCACAGGCAAACGGCTCTTTGGAACGAAGCCACCGACCATTAGCAGAGTATTTACGAAGTTTTGCGAAAGAGGATGGATCAAACTGGGACCAGTGGTTAAATACAGCAATGCATGTACACAATAATACAATGCATATGTCCACCGGGCAAACGCCTTTCCGTACTTTATACGGTTACGATTTTGAAATGCCAACCAATCTAAAACGCAAATGCTCACCAGTATATAATACCGATGATAGCAACAAGCTATTAAAATACCAAATTCAACGCACACACGAAATCGTGCGACAAAATCAAGCCAGAACCAAAGAAAAATCTAAGCAAAGCTATGATAGCTCAGTACACCCAATAATATTCAAAATAGGCGATAAAATTTTACTTAAAAATCAAAATAGGAAAAATAAATTTTCACCAGTTTGGGTAGGGCCCTACGAGGTACTTTCAATAATAAGCCCTGTACGTCAGAAACAACGACAACGCATCGAACTACTACCGCAGAACAGCAGCAGTCAGCAACGAAAACATCGGGACCAGGTTTTTATTATATATAACTGGAAATTACAACTCTTAATTTACTAATATCCATTAAATATTATATAAGTAAAGATCATAACTTCATAACTAATAGAACTTAACGTAATTTATACCACATAAAACAATGTAAAAAGAAAAAAAAAATGGAATTTCTTCTATTTCTCTTTACGATAGGCAATAAAGAGCGAAACCAATATAATGATTAGAATTGTCACACTGGTCCTGATGCTGGCGGCCAATGAAGCAGTCAACATCACACAGACATCAATTAATGATACAAGATTATTCTTTGAGAAGACAACCGATGCTTTGTTCTACAATGATGAATGGACGATAGTAGCCAAGTTTAAACCGCTACAGCTGAACGATTTCCTGGAGCTGACAAACAAATACATAATCAAGGCAAACACAATGTGCGAACAAATGAGCACCAATGTAAACGGACCCAGCATAAAAAGATCATGTATAGCAGCAACACGGGAGACCACGGCAATAATAGCCACACTACAGAAAAATGAAGAAATAATTAAGCGCACAATAAAGAGTAACCGACAAAAGAGATCACTCAATTTCATTGGAGAAGGACTCAACTGGGCTTTTGGACTGATGGACAATAATGAAAGAGAAACTATCTATAAACACCTAAATAATATTGATGAAAATGAACATAAAACATACGAAATAATGAAAAGACAAATTACGGTGATATCATCAAATTATAACAAGATAGCAGAACCCTTACTGAATTCCTTGAAGGAAGTCGAAAATCTACAAAATGTGTTAAATATAACAATAAGAACACAAAAATACATAAATGAAAAAATAAACCAACAAGTTAGTCATTTACTATTCATGATGGATACCTTGGAAATTCAATCTACAATTAATGCAAACCTAATCAAAATTCAAGGACAACAGCAGATGGAAATGGCAATCATAGATGATCTATACAAGGGACGATTACACCCGACAATTATAGACCAGAGCGAGTTAGATGAAATGCTGACTAGTCTCACGTTAAGAGGAAAGGCGAAGTGGTTCATACAAAAATCATTCGAAATGCACCGTGCATCAACAGTACGAGTTTTCCCAGACACAGACGGCCTAATAATAGTCATCAAGACACCACTACCTGATGATTTGTTGTTCACATTATATAGAATTTACCCAATACCCACAAATATTAATGAAGAATGGGATGCATTGGTTAAAACAACATATGACTACATATCAGAAGCAGAAGACCGGAGCAAATACATAGGTCTATCGAATGAAGATCACAGCAAATGCATTTTGGTTAGCCAACATACGGACAAAGAAATTACACTATGCAAACGTCCAGGAACCATGCTAACAACTAGCAACACACTATGTGAAGTCGCGCTGATTCAACACAGAACAGATATTAAAGATACCTGTGAACATGTTGCAATCAAAAGGAGTTCTGGCCTAGTAGTTAAACTATGGACACCAAACACATGGTTGTATAAATTCAATACACCAGCCTTTTTCGAAGCAGTTTGTGGGTCAAATATAGCCACATTGACACTATCCGGCCTGGGTTGGATGTCCATAAATGAAGCTTGCAACATACACAACAAAGAAATGATACTGCCATACGAGTTTACACATCAAAGCATTAGGAATATAACATACAACAAGGAAGAACATACGGTTATGATAGAAAATTTACAAGGCAATTGGTCATCATTATCATATTCAAATATATCACAAACATCGTTACCGATCTTAGTGTCAGATCACAGCAAAATAAGAGCAGCATTAAGAGATGGGCATCGTGATTTCGACGAAATATTACTACAATTAACTGATAACCAGGAACGCAAAGAATTACTTAATCGTCAAAATGAAATAACGAAAACCGGTATGTCGTACGGCATATTAATGCTGATACTAATAATAATAATAGCGGCATATGTATTATACATACATTACTACTCGACAATTAAAAATAAAGCAACAATAAAAGCCGATGAATTTAATACAAATAAATCACCAATAGCAACAATAGATGTAGAAGCGGCTAAGAAAAACCTTGAAATGGTGTCAAATACATTTCCCAGCAAAAAATCCCCACTCGAAAAAATCGGTTCATTGCAGAAATCCCCACTCGAAAAAATCGGTTCATTGCGGAAATCAACAACGCAGAAACCAAACACCACAACACCCATAGCAAGTCAACGAACGAAGTCACATGAAATAGAAGCCAATACGTCAGAAACAACGACAACGCATCGAACTACTACCGCAGAACAGCAGCAGTCAGCAACGAAAACATCGGGACCAGGTTTTTATTATATATAACTGGAAATTACAACTCTTAATTTACTAATATCCATTAAATATTATATAAGTAAAGATCATAACTTCATAACTAATAGAACTTAACGTAATTTATACCACATAAAACAATGTAAAAAGAAAAAACTATTATTCTTTTTAATAATAATTTCCTCTTCAGAAATAATTAAAATAATACAAAAAAAAAACTATTATTCTTCTTAATAATAATAATTTTTTTTTTAATAAGGGGGGAGGTATGTTGTGTATCATAATCGTAGAGTTCACTGCTTACATATGATCCACTGTTGTGTACCATAATCGTGGAACTTACAGCGTGCTTATGATCCACAACATAACATAACCAGTATATTTTTCTTTATGGCATACTTTTAGGGTTAAGCATTATGCATGTTAAACACAAAACAGCATTTAATTGTATTGGCGCACACAGCTTAACATAGCACAGGTATACACGCCCACGTTAAATAGGTCACTCAGATAAACGCTGACTTAGTTATTTTAGAATGATGAAAGTACTCAATTTATTGTGAAATTATAAATACGCTGACTAAGTTATTTTAGCATGATGAAATTACTCAATTTATTGTGAAATTATAAGAATACGAGGTGTTAAGTAGAAGTTAAGTATAGACTAAGAATCAATTTTTTTCGATAAGCTGAACTGTCTACAAATAAGTGTTAAGTATAAGTGTAACCAACTTTTAAAGCGAAATAAAGTGTCTTGAAGTAAAAAAGACTCGGTTGTTTTAAATAATATAACGAAAGTAAAAAGGACTCAGTAAGTATAAATAGGATCAAGTTAAAGTCCTAGTAGAAGAAGGACCTTATAAAATACAACAATACATTCCAGTCATTTATATATTTTATTTAATTATCCCCAGGATGTCAACATGTTTAGGGATTGGATCCACTATTCACATAACTCCCAACCATAACGGTTTACTGCCACCGCTGCAATAGCAGAAGAGTGGATGCCGACTAGAGTATGCGCGTGAGGTATCAAAAGTTTGAACGCTGAACGTCGATGAGCTGGACGTCGAGTGGAATCACGATAAGATCTTGAAAATAGGCGAGTGTGTGATGCATTTTTGAATATTGATCGCAACGGCGTACTCACAGCGCGAACTCCCAACAAACGTCTGTACATTGTCTTATTGTTTCTACTTTTTTTTAATAAACAAATAAATAAAAAATGTTGACATTTTATATAAAAAATTATTGACTAATTAAAACTGTTGTTTCCCAAAATATTTTTTATAACTATGTTGAAGTGGAACATAACTACGTGGAAGTAAATTTTCAATCGTAGTTAGAATCGATACGATACGTTGTCGGAGGATTTTCATTCACGTCGTAGTCGAAAACATAGTTATAAATAACTACGTTTTGCTTTCGGTGTAGTTTTAGATGTGTTTGTGTATTTTTCATAATTAAAAATCAACCCAATAAACACAGATACGAACTGAAACGTAAAACATTTGTGAAAACGGGTATGGCCGTTTATTAATTAATTTTCTAAATTTTTACATATTTTTGTATTGCAAAAAAAAATAATTTTTTCAACAGTATTTTTAAAATGGCGTAATTTTCATAAAATTGTCTATAGTTTCTGTAAAATCTATATCCCAAAGTCAATATCTCAGAACTAGATTAAATTTTGTTTTTTTTTTTTCAACACAAAAAATTAATAAAAATTTTTAAAATTATGTTGATGCCATCAATATACCATCCTGAAATTTGAACATTTGTATTAAATCAACCATTATATTTTTTTTCTTCAGATTTTTAAAAAGGGTCCTTTTTAAAGACATTGTCCCGTAACTATGGTCAAAATTAACCTGGAGCTTAAATTTAATTACAGCTTTTTTGACAGTTTTCCTATTAAATAAAATGTCAAAAAGCTTCAGTTTAAAAAAAACTCCAGTTTAAAAATGACTATAGTTACGCGCTATTAATTTTGAAGTGCAAGGATAATGACCACGGACCAGATGTTCATGTTTAGAAGTTACAAGTTAATTGCTCTAAATCTTCTTCTATTAGCTTAAAAACGAGAGATATTGAAATATGAACAACCATAAAAAAGTGATTTTAGACCCATTTTATGTAACGTTGAAGCACTGTATCTCTGGAAGTAGTAATCGAAAAAGATAAAAACATATTGTTCAATGCATATCTAAATTCGCTTTAACAGTTGCCCAAATTTCATTGAAATCGAAAAGGTAAAATTTCAAAAATTTCGATATATGGGAAAAAAGTCGTTACTCCTTCCAAAAAATCTCCAAACAAACAAACAAACAAATTGGCTGAACTTTACATAACCGGATGAAGTGAAATATTTGTTCTTCAAACTATCCCCTCTGTTTGGGTCTCAGACTAAATGAGGGCGAGGTCGGACTTGTGGTACCCTAGATAAATCGAAAACTGTAGGTACTGAAATGATGATTTCATAAATTGTACGTATTTTGGAAATTTTTAAAGGTAATGATCTCACGATTACCCCAAATGACCTCAGGACGATTTTTAGTTTTAACAATTTTACAAGAATAATATATAGATACAAGTGTGGGTACCGAAATAAAAAGGAATTTACTCTGGAATCTATTATAATTTTGTATTTATGTTTTAAAAAATAATACAAATTTAATATTTTCTAAAAAAAAATGTCGCCTGCGGCGTTTTCTCGATATAACTTACCAAATATTATAATTAACTGTTGGGCCACTTCCAGAAAATTTAAAAAAGCGTTTCAGCGTTACCTATTAATTTCTAAATTTCGTCGTCGTTTTGATAAATAAAACTGTTCGGCAAAATGAGCACTTTTGTTTCTCCCTGTCTTTATTCATATCATTTATACATAATTTTAATGTGCTGATCGAACTGATGTTGATTATTGTTGATTAATGTTATATAAATATCTGTTAAGTCAACTAAATATTAGTTAGGTCTCATTTTGAATTTAGTTGCCGTAGCAATGGAAATAAAAAAATTGAAAATAGATAAAAAGTTTGTTTCTCCAATCAATGTTGCAGTTGCTGCAACTGTTGGTTACGCTTCTTACTTGTGTTTACCACAAATGAATTTCAGTTGAGACTCACTAAATTTCGTAGATGCAAATGAATATTCGATGAAACAACTGCACGCCAAGCAATCATTTTTTTATGAGTAGCAGCGTGCGCAACTCATCACTCTACATATTGCTGCATCACTTTGGTGCCGGTGCCGATGAGGCACGCGTCCGGATCTAAAGCCCAAAGTGCGACGTGACAATATTATCGACGACGCTTTGATTGGAGTAAGTTACATGTATTTAATTTTTTCGATTTTATATTTGATTTAAAATGAATTAGTTCTAATTTTACTTATTAAAAACGTTTTTTTGCATTTGAAATTTTATATGAGGAATTTGAAAATAAGTAGTCGATTTATAGTTCACAATAGACCGATCATGCCAATCATTTTCTTCTTTAGACAGCGTAGATATATAAGTTATCTAAAATAGGATTTTTATTCTAGTTTTTCTGTAATAGTAATTACAACAGACATACGGATATCACTAAATCTACTCAGAAGATGTCCTGATCAAAAATATATATAATTTTCTATAACAGAAATGCTTACATCTGGGTGTTAAAAACAGCCTACCAAACTAATTATACCCTCTCACCCTTAGTGTAAGGTATAAAAAAATATTTCAAACTGAAGATTACGTTCTCATTTTAGATTATGAACTCTAACCGTACGTTTAAAAAAAGCAATTAAAAAAATAAAAATTTATAATAATATATGTGATTTCGTCTAAGGACATTACGCATTAAAGGTTTAACATTGTCAAACTACCCAAATTGGCAACTTATGTCTGACAGATGTCGTTAAGTTAACTTTTAAATGTTTTCGATATCTGAAAACTTTGAAAAGCCGTCTTTAAGTAATACAAATACTCAACCAAAAGATATCTGTTTGTTTTGTCAAAACTATGCCCTAAATTTTTACAAGAAGACGACTTGAAGTATTGTATTTAAAAGTTGCCAAGGAAGCGTTATTCAGTGGGTTTTTCAGTGAAATGTCAAACTTAGTTTAAAGTTTTCCACGTTGTTCCCACATATTAATCAGTTAATATTGCATTTTAAATATATGTTATATGTTGACTATAGACGAAATTACATCTAGTTTAAACCAAGTTGAAATTGAAAATATGACTGAATACTAGAACCAGATTCCTAACGAATATATTAATATTCGTTGTTCCAGAAAAGTATACTAGAGAAAAGGATATTCGTCATAGTATTCCAAACCTAAACAAGCAACGGATCCGGCTTCCGTTTATGTTTAAAGCAGCGAAGGGCAAATGCACACATTAACAAAATGCTTAAGTGTTTGTGCGTTTAAAATGCTTTACACTTAAAATAATGTTGGTCGAAACCTCATGCAAAAGCCTTTTGTTTATCTTTTATGTCTTATTTCATGTGTTCCATATTTAACACTTTAAGTCATGAATATTTTTAATTTTAATAATATTATGCTTTTCGAATTCTGTCCGACGAAAATCTAACTGACACAAAAAAATAAGAAAAATTAAAAATATGAAATAAAAAATATTTTTTAATATAAAACGTTTTTAAAGTGAATCTTTAGTATGATTTAAAATGAAACGTTGGACGGTGATTATATAATCTATTTGATTCTTAAAGTTCACATTCAACCCGTTTTATAATAAAAACAAAATTTTTTATTTCATAATTTTCTTTTTTTTTATATTTTTTATTTGTTTGTTTCAATTAAAAACATGTTATTTAAATTTAACTTAAAATATAGACAAAGAAGGTAAATAATAAAAAAAATATATATATTAAGCCAATATAAAATTAAATATTTTTATAGTGTGCAATAAATAAAGATGGGATTTTCAAAGTATATAGCAGCGATGCGTTACCTCTCAGGATGATACTAATACCATGTGGTATGTAAAAAGCTAACTTTAAAACGATTTCACAAAGAGAATTTGAGAATGAAGCACAATTTACGATGATTGACATTATATTGGGACTACACATCATCTATAATTTTGGCTGTGCACTTTCCTATGGTTGTCTATCGCAAGCTGATGGGCAGCCATGGAATATTCTACGATCTGGCTGACTGGAATCCCACGTTGCATCGCAGTCTCAAGTCAATGCAGACCTTTAAGATCAGTTGCAATGATGTGTTTGGCGAACTGGTGGAGCATGCATTGAAAGTGGGCGGCGCTAATATTGTGGTCGGTTGAAAATAATAATGTGTAGGGTTGGAAATAATAAATACAGAAATAGTAGTAAAAATTAAGACCAAAGATGTCTCATTTTCGTTTCATATCTACTTCACGATTGCTTAATATTAAGAAAAATCTACGAAATTCTACAAATAATGACCTAATATTTGAAATAATTAAAAAAATGAACTAACGACTAAAAAAACATTTTATATTTTAAAAATATCTCCTATAGATTGCTTTCTTTGCCAACATACTCGCCGGTCAGTGGGAGTCGCAAAAGTCGCAACTCACAGGCGACCGCAGCCGGTGACAGCCGGTCGCCACCGAGGACATTGAAAACGACGATGACATTTTAAACTACACACCTAACTAAGCCACACTTTCCGACTGGTTGTCGTCTGCATGGACTGTCGCGTGTCGTTCGATGAGTTTTATAACGAGCCACTAAGCGATGTCCTACAAATGGATCGCGACTATTTCTCCTATAAGAATCGCTCCTTGGATCTGAGCAACGAGAGTAGGTTTCAAATGCTATTTTTTATAAATAGTGTAACTTATAAAAAAATATTTCAAACTGAAGATTACGTACACATTTTAGACAATGAACGTTTAAAAAAGTAATTAAAAAATAAAAATTTATATATGTTATTTCGTCTAAGGACAATACGCATTAAAGGTTTAACATTGTCAAACTACCCAAATAGGCAACTAATGTCTGAAAGATGTCGTTAAGTTAACTTTTAAATGTTTTCGATCTGAAAAGTTTGAAAAGCTGTATTTTAGTAATACAAATGATAAACCAAAAGAATACCCTAATTTTATGCAGAAAGATTACTTAAAGTAATTATTCAGTAATCGGTTTTTTTAGCAACAGAAATTCAACCAATAAACAATTTATTTAGATATGTCAAAATTTAAACAAAACTAAAGTTAACCAAGGAAAGGTTATTAAGTGGGGTTTTCAGTAAAATGTCGAAATTAGTTGAAGTTTTCCACGTTGTTTCGACATATTAATCAGTTAATATGTCATTTTAAATATTTGTTATATGTTGACTATAGACGAAATTACATATAATTTAAACCAAGTAGAAATTGAAAATATGACTGATTACTAGGAACACTCCTAACGAATATAATAATATTCGTTGTTCCAGAAAAAGATACAGGAGAAAAGGATATTCGTCATAGTATTAACCAGTTGGGAAGGTTAGATCACATGGGAAATTTTAAAGTAGGTGTAATTATGATAGTTAGGATTATCAAAATTATAGTCGGTCTAAGCCGACTATAAATACCCTACACATATGTGTGGTTACCATTCAAAGTGATATATAGGTCACCAGGGTATACGAATCCTGAAAATAACTACAAACATTCAATCGCTGAAGAATTTCCATTCATTTGATACCCATATTTACAAATGGGTAGGTGTACCGAATTTCGATTTTTTTTTTGTGAACCACAAGTCTTTTCGCCGGAAAACATTATTATCATGTATTTGAGCATGATGTCAATATATATTTGACCAACAAAGTTTACCTAAGCACGTATACATAAAAATTGATCTTTATATGTACATTTTATATGTGGTATTTGAACATAAGTGGTCGGATCATAGGTCACCATGGACCGATCTCGCCAATTTTTTCGCACATACAGCGTAGGTATATTAGTAATCTAAGTTATAAGTTTCATTTATCTAGCTCTTCAATTTTAAAAGTCTTAGGGATTTCAATAGACAGACAGACGGACAGACGGACAGACAGACAGACAGACATCGCTAAATCGACTCAGGAGGTCATGCTGATCAAGAATATATATACTTTTCCATACCGGAGATGCTTTCTTCTGGGTGTTACAAACGGCGTACCAAACTGAATATACCCTTTCACTCTTAGTGTAGGGTATAAAAACTCAAAAG